>CAJHQP010004916.1:0-50518 GCA_905132765.1 Moricandia arvensis | reverse complement strand
TTGTGTCACCATTCAATCCACAACCTTGAAGAACTTGAGTCTCTGATTCGTTCTTGCAAGGATCTATCCATCCCTATCAACCAAAGAGCATCCTAGGGGCGCATCATGTATGATCCCATGTTGAGCTAGATACTGCTTGAATGCTTAACTTGTGTATTCTCCACCATTATCTGACCTAAGAATCTTGAGTTTGGCATTGAAATGGTTGGAGACATGGGTCTGAAAATTCTTGAAAGCTTCAAGCACTCTGTCCTTAGACTGAATCAGTGTCACCCAAGTATACTTAGACTTCTCATCAATGAATGTCACAAAGTATTTGTGATTTTCTCTGGAGAGACAAGTGTGAGAATAGACAGATTCTGGTGTGTGAGTGATGTAGAAACAGAGTGTGGTCGAAATTATAGAGAAGAGACTGATGAGAGTAAAGGAGAATCAAGGAGAATGCTGCTGGAGAACTAAGAGATTAGGAGAGTATTAGTGAGTATCTGAGAGAGATTAAGTGAGAGTGAGAATCACAGAGAGTATGGACGAGATTAAGAGAGTAAAGAGTGTGGGGAGAGTGAAGTAACAAGAGAATATTGAAGAGAGAGAGAACTCCCCTCTGCCTTAGAGGTTTCACAATACACATGGGGTGGCTATATAGCCAGATTACAAATTGCAAGAGAATAAATAAATATTAAAGTACAAATCTAGTAAACAAATATTATTGTAGGGTTTCTGATGAAGCCAGGAGGATGCAGCCAAGGTGAATCTCGACCAGAGGGAGTAGATAGTGTGAGAATAGACAGATTCTGGTGTGTGAATGATGTAGAAACAGAGTGTGGTCGAAATTATAGAGAAGAGACTGATGAGAGTAAAGGAGAATCAAGGAGAATGCTGCTGGAGAACTAAGAGATTAAGAGGGTATTAGTGAGTATCTGAGAGAGATTAAGTGAGAGTGAGAATCACAGAGAGTATGGACGAGATTAAGAGAGTAAAGAGTGTGGGGAGTGTTAAGTAACAAGAGAATATTGAAGAGAGAGAGAACTCCCCTCTGCCTTACTAGTTTCACAATACACATGGGGTGGCTATATAGCCAGATTACAAATTGCAAGAGAATAAATAAATATTAAAGTACAAATCTACTAAACAAATATTATTGTAGGGTTTCTGATGAAGCCAGGAGGATGCAGCCAAGGTGAATCTCGACCAGAGGGAGTAGATAGTGACAGGAGAGAGATGGGCACAGTCTGGTTGAGTGAAAGTGACAGGTCCAAACTGCTTTCTTCTTAGGCAGAACATGTGACTTTTATTCTTAATTAAATCTCCACTTGCCTCAGCTCTCTTCAACGGTCTGATGCTCCATTTAAACTTCAAATATGCTTCAGAATATTAATCTGGACGAGTTCCCACCTTCCTTGCCTTCCAAGTCACTCTAGGTTAAGTTTGGTTACTTGGAAGCCAAGACTGTACGGACTGCCTTGTGTAGCAAGGTTGTACAGACCAAACTCTTTTCAGGTATCTATTCTTCTCTTTGTTTTCTTTACTCTCAGATCAATGGACCACACTCAGCCATGCTTCTTTCTTCTCCATTCTAATAATGACTTAGTTCACAAGACTGTATGAACCAGTCTCAACTTGGAGTATCCGGATCACTCCTTCTTCTTCTTGTTTCTTTATTTCTTTGGATCATGAACCAGCTTCTTCTTCTGGTCATTCTCTTCTCTATCTCAACACTCCCCCTCAAGCTTGACCATAGGAGATCCTTGGACAAGCTTGGAACCTTGAAGAAATCCCTCATTAAAACCTTAGTATGCAAAACCCAATGGGACAAAAACATACTAAGGAAAAAGAGTAGAAATCCCCAAGGCCTAGGGATTGGCCAGTGAGCCTTTGTGCCTTAGACCAGTGTGGTTAGACAAAAAGAGCTCTGGATCACGGCCCTTTCTTGTGATGCAAGGGTGAACTCCACCCCTTGCACACATCAACAACCCGGAACTCATCTCTTGGCCGGTTTGGTATCTCCCCTATCTTTTGAATACTCGCCATTCTGATGGGGTTAAGGACCTCCAGCTTCTACTCCAGAGAGCTCCAATAATATTAAGCATGATGGGGAGTGAACTCCACTTGAATCCCCCACTTGGTAGACCAATTTGGATCATGAACTCCATCACCCGTAACTGATCTCTAGACAGCAGATAGCCTGCAACTTGCAACTGGTGTAACTTCCAAACCGTAACTCTTTTTAGACTGATTCCAATTCGCCGCGTGCCCTTGATGAGTGTAGAATGTAGGGCAATTAGTTTCATGGTCAAATTCTTCATGGTTAGGAAGTTATCCTCCTTTTCCTGAGACATGCCAGTGTGAACTCCATCACTAGCATTCTTCTTCTTCTTCTTTGATCTGAGTGAACTCCACTTCTGATCTTCTGGTGAGGCTATGGACGTCTTGAACCTTCAGAATACTCACCAATACCCCTCCTCAAGCTTGATCCAGAGAGTATAGGTGATGGACCAAGCTTGAAAGGTGAGCAAAGATGAGTATTGGACCAGGAGCTCAACACCTAACCAGGCTGCGCTTCTTCAACCGATCCACCTTTGGTTTCTGCTCCAATGCCTTACACCACACTTCTTCTTGCGTGTCTCATGAACCAGGATCTCAACACCTAACCAGGCTGCGCTTCTTCAACCGGTTTCACACACAAAACATCTCTCCATGGTCAGGAATATACAGACTCTGTAGGCTCTGAACTCATGGGCCTTTTTCTCCATGGACAGGAATATGCATCTTGTGCAGGCTCTGAACAACATTGGCAAAGTCTTCTTCTTTGTCTTGATTTGATGATGGACAGAGACAACACTTGTGTACCTGAAACATCACTCAAACTCCAGCAAGAATCAGACCACACACACTAGGATCAGACCTTGGTAACTCACCAATCCTGATCCCAATGCTTTAAGAAAATTCAATGGACAGAATCTAAACAACTCATTCAGTTCAAATCCATGCAACCAATTCACTAAATGCTCAGGTATGATAACTCATCAATTACAAGGCATCTAGGCTCAATTTATCACACATATGACAATAGCAGAATGCAATGACAATTTATGACAGTAGCATAGACTAGACAACTCATCTAATCAAGCTACACAACTATGAATGCAACACATGGCCAGAAAACTCTCCTAGACCTTTAACAATGCAACAAGACAGACACTGAGACTAAGCAACTCACTTAGGCCAGAGACAACACAAAGAATTATTCTAGGACAGAAACTAGACATTACCATGCTAGCAAACTTAATCACTCCTAGAACAATACACACACAACTCTTTAGTATCATGGGACAGAAACTAGGTGCAATAACTCTAGTACCATTAAACTGTCCCAAAGATACTAAACACATACACAACACAACCAGAAATAATTTAAGCAATTAAACAGGCTCTTATTAGAGTTTAGGAGGTTAACTTACAACCAAGGAACCTGAGCTAGTTCCTTGAACCTCCATGGCTGTGAATCACTTGAATTTGAAGGGCTTGTGGTGTGGATTGACTGTCCAATACCTCCTCTTCTTGATTCTCTGCTTCTGGTCAAGGAGACACTTCAAACCCCTCCTGTTCTCTTGCTGGTCGTGGGTTTTGTTGGTCAGAAACAGAGCTTCAGCATGGCTGGCCAGAGAATGATTAGAACAGCTTAGCTTTAATGCTAAGACAGAGAATGATTAAAACTTGAAACCAGCAGACCACAGAGCAAGACAGGGCAATTTAAACTTCTCTAGATGCAATGCAAGCTTGAAACAAAGCACTTGCAACTAGGCTGGAATTTTTTAGATGCACCATATATGAATGCAACAATCTTAGACAGCAACTATAAGAATGCAACAGATTCAATCCGAACTAACCAATATAAGATCCATTTTAAAACAACCTAAACTGAATGCAAGAAAACAACCAGACATGTTAATGAGCAATAGTTTCACCAAGATCATAGATTCAAGTAGTTTAGACACGCTTCTAAATCCTACTTTATATCTCTGATGGATTAACTATGTCATTAACATCCAAGAAACAAAGAACCGGATTGAATCACTACCTATATGCTTATGGATGCAAAACAGTCTAAAACAATTCTCATGATGCAAGAAGCAGAGACACTCAGTTCTACACACCATGACAAAAAGAGATATGACAATGCACGAGACAATACTAAACCACCAATATGATGCTTATGCAAGATCAAGAATCAGAACACAAAACAATGCAGTAAACAAGCCAGGAGATCCTGGGACAAACAACACTCCATGCACACTAAAGTATAAACTCTTATTAAGGGATAAAGGATTTGCTTACAGCTAAGGAATCCGGGCTGATTCCTTAAACCTCTATGAACACAGGTCAGTATTTCTTGTTGAGTTTAGCCCAACCCTTCTTTAGTCATTACTGCTTGACGCAGCTTTAGACTTGGCTCTTGACAAACACCTCCATCCTTTTTAGACCTGATGCTTAGCCCCCAATGCACCTCTTCTCGGATCAATACAGGTCACTGAGCTTGATGGTACTTCTGGTAGCTCACTTGAGTTTCTTTCTCTAGTTTGGCCGAGATTTGGGTCCAAACTTGGAATGAGCTCAAGAGAGATCTAAAACCGTGTTCACCATTTCTTTAGCTTCAGTGCCTTTGGTCACCAGTCTCCCATGGACTTAAGTGATGACCACTCCTACTTGTGTGCCTCTTGAGCTAGCAGCACACCACTTCCACAGCAGTGTTTTAATGCCACTATCTCTTCACACAAACTCTCCATTGCTTCTCAATGGGCAGCGCCTTTTCTTACTTGGTTTGGTTAGACACTGAACACTTCTTATGTTCCTGTACAGCACTCAAACTCCAGAATAAATTAGGCCACAAGCATTGGGATCAAACCTTGACTAATCATCAAGTTTGATCTCCAATGTCAACAGCAATGCAACTTCCTAAATGACAATGCATGATCTGTTAAGATAAATCACATTTCATTTAGGCAAAACTAGGCTACCTTAACCGCATCCTTAGACATTACTCTAGGTGCTCAACATAAGGCAGCAACCAACCAAGTGAATGATGAAAAAGCAAAACACCTTAACAAGTTATAATCAGTCATGAATGCAATCACTGGAGCTGATACACTATCTAGCACCCTAATACACACTACACCACACGGCCATAACAAAAGTCTCAAGCTTTAAACAAGGGAAGGAAGTTATCTTACAGTCAAGGAACCTGTGCTGGTTCCTTGAACCTCCATGGTTAACCGGTTCATGACTAGACAGATTTGGGTTGTTGGTTTGGGAACCAACACCTCCTTCTTTGTGTGACCTTCCCCCTTGACCCATATCATGCCAAAGACACCAACTTTCTCCATGTTTGAGTCGCCACACAAAGATCCAAGTTTAAAGTCTCCTTCTTTAAAAGGTTTCTCCTTGGACAGTGAGGAAGAGCGGCTTGGACAAGCTTCCACTGGCCTTCTTTCCCCAGAACGAACGTCATGGATGATAAAGTTTCGATCTTGAAGGGTTTAAACGACTGGATGCACAGAAGCTTCTTCATTGGTTTAGAAATAGCATGAGAGAGAGAGAGAGCTTGAGCTTGCGGATGCTAATGAACCAGGTTCTGATGAACCTGGCTCTGATACCATGAAATTTTATCAGAGTTCAGGCCGTGGTTTGTGTGAGAAGCTTCAACCTCAACAGGTTCAGACTGATCTTGTAATAACAAGGAGAAAAGAAGACTTGATGAGAGAATAAGATTGTGGAAGAGACTAAGAGAATAATGAGACTAAAGAGAGATTCGTGAGACTTGATGAACCAGAGACTAAGAGAGTGAAGAACAGAGATTTAGACCCAGAAAAGAATAGGAAGGAGGAGGGGAAACCCCACTCTCTCACTTAATTCATTTACAATTGATAATGAGGCCTTTATAGGCAATACAAGAAGCAAACATTAACCTATATCTAAGGGCTGATAAATCCTGAGAGAATGGACGGTTTAGATGAAGTCAGATGGTCTTCATACAGGCTGGAGACAGCCTGGGCGCGCCTAGGAAAGCTTGGCCAGGAATAGGCCAGCAATGCACATGAACCTGGCCAATGATCAGTCCAAGTTCATTCTTTCTTTTGGATAAGCATCTTGAGAGCATATTCCTCTTTCCATCTCGTCCCAAATGATCCCTTGCCTCCTTAACTTCAATCAGTCACAAGGGATTCGAATTGCTTCGGTTTAAAGTGATCAAACCAAAGACAAACCCGAAACTGCTTTATTTCTCGACCGTACGGACTGTGTACGGACCACCCGTCCGTACACCTTGACCCGGATTTTGCACATTGCCCAAACTCACCCAAAAGTTGAACCAGGAAGTGTTTTGGGTCGACCATGTCCGTACAGTCCGTACTAGCCGTACAGGCCGTATGACTGTCCGTACAAGGCCGTACAGGCCGTACGACTGTCCGTACAGTCGACCCTATTTTTGCACTTTCGCCCAATGGCTCCCAAATCTTCCCAAACACTTCCTTCTTGATCATAAGCCCTTCTTTAACCTTATTCTTTCTCAGCATAAGCTCCTGGACCCTCTTTAGTCCTTGCTCAGACTTCTAATGGGTTTTGGCCCTAACTTTGCACATGGCCTTTAGTGGTCCATTTCTCTCTTCAGGTTTAACACCACTCACCACTTCCTCTTCTTGTTGCTCTTCTTGGTCATGAGAGACTGAACTTTCTTGTTGTGGTTCAGTTTGATTCCCCCCTTCATGATCAAGAGGAGGAACCTCAGCATTTCTATGTTCAGATTCCTCTTGTGATGAACTAGGCTGATCTTGTGTTGGCTCAGTCTCAACACTCCTTCTTGGTATACTGATGCCAATACTTTCCATTACCCTTCTCAAGTTCTCAGCTCTATCTGAGGTTGATTGAGATAAGTCTCTTACTTCTTCCCAACTCTTCTCATCATAGTAGCCTTTAGACTCAACAAACCTCACATCTCTAGAGATTAGAACCCTCTTGGTTTCTGGAGAATAACACTTGTATCCCTTTTGGTGAGGAGAATAGCCAATAAACATGGCTCTGGTACTTTTTGGTTCTAACTTGTTCCTTTGCTCTCCTGGAATTAAAACAAAACACAAGCACCCAAATACCCGAAGGTGATCTATAGATGGTCGATGTTTGTTTAGTACCTCATGTGGCGACTGATCTTGTAGGACTTTGGTGGGAATTTTGTTGATTAAATAGCAGGCTGTCATCACTGCATCTCCCCAAAACCTCTTTGGTACATTCATGTGGAACATCATGCTTCTGGCCACTTCCATAAGATGTCTATTCTTTCTCTCAGCCACACCATTTTGTTGTGGAGTATATGGACAGCTTGTTTGATGGATCACTCCATGTTTGGCTAGGTGTTGTTTGAATGCATTGCTGGTGTATTCTCCTCCATTATCTGATCTCAAAATTTTTATCTTGACATTGTAATGGTTAGATACATAAGTTTGAAAATTTATGAATGCATCTAACACCCTATCCTTTGATTGAAGCAATGTGATCCATGTGTACTTAGATTTTTCATCTATAAATGTCACAAAATACTTATGATGCTCTCTAGATGCACAAGGGGCAGTCCACACATCAGAGTGAATTAAATCAAAGACATTTTCATAGATTGTACTAGATTTAGGAAAGACAGTTCTACAATGTTTTCCTAAGATGCAAGCTTCACAATCTTTTTGAAATGAAATACTAGGCAACATGATGTTCAAAGCACGAGAGTGAGGATGTCCTAATCTAGCATGCCACATAACATCTTTAGGGAAATTAAAACAGGAACTTAAAGCATGGGATAAATCGGATGCAAGCTTAGTGTCTTCCAGCAAGTACAAGTCTCCCTTTGTCACACCTTTGCCAAGTAACATACTAGATTCAATATCCTGAAAGGAGACATCATTAGGAGTGAAGGTAACCTTGCAATTTAAATCAGTAGCAACCCTTTTAACAGATAACAAGTTGGATGTAAAATTTGGCATGTAAAAGGCCTTAGATTCTTTATCAAACAACCTAAGATCACCTACTCCTTTAATTGGTACCATTTCTCCATTAGCTACAAGAACATTCCCTAGGGCAGGAACAATATTTTTAATCAACCCTAGATCACTAAACATATGATGGCTAGCTCCTGAATCAATAACTAAGGGTTTTGTCATTTTGGAGTTTGTTAAAGCATTCAAGGAGTAACCAGTATTAGTAGCATGTAAAGAGGTACCAAGGATGTTACCAGAGTTGTCCTTGAGTATCTTTATGAGAGCCTCAATGTCAGATCGCTTGATGGCTTCATCCTGAGTGGTTCCTAAGGAAGAGGAGCTACTGGAAGCCAGAGTTTTCCCTTCACTAGCCGGATTAAGGTTAGTGGTTGAGTGCATGGAGTTTGAGGTAGCTGATTCGCCCATTTCACCAGAGAAGTTGGCTCTTGCATCATGGTAAGGAGTCCTGAACTTTTGTGGCTTAAGATGTGGGTGAAGAATCCAGCATCTGTCCTTGCCATGTCCCTTCTTCTTGCAATGACCACAAACCCAAACCTTTTTGTCCTCAGGCTTGTAGTGGCTCTTGTTTGCAGTACCATAAGCTTGATTCACTAACACAAGCTCTCCTTTTACTCCAAAGAGGCCAACTGAACCTTGCTCCTTTTGGATTTGAGAGCACACCTCTTCCAAGGTTGGGAGCTTCTCGGCTCTAAGCAAATGCTTAATTAGGTCATTGTAGCCCGGGTTCAAGGTGAGAAGTAAAGCAAACACCTTGTCTTGTTCACGCCGGTCATTCAAGACATTAGGATCCACGGTACATGGCTTCAGCATCTCCAACTCAGCCCATAAGGCTCTAAACTTGCCAAAATGCTGATTAAAATCCATGTCTTCTTGATGGAGCGAGTTAATAGTCCTCTTGACTTCAAATACTCTGCTCAAGTTTGATATGTTGCCATACACCTTCTGGAGAGTGTTCCACAACTCTTTGGAAGTTTCACAGTAGGAGTAAGCTTCCAAGATTGATGTCTCAAGGCTATTTTGTATGATAGACAACACCATGAGGTCCTCCTGACCCCATTTGTCCTCGCCAGCCAGCGCCACTTCAGTACCATCCTCTCCTAGGATGGTCTTCTTTGATGGTTTGTCTTCTGTCACATAGCACCAGAGACCTTGTCCTCCCAAGGCTGTCTTGAGAAGCCTTGACCATAAAAGATAGTTAGCTCCCTTGAGAGTAACTGGAATGTTTACTTTGGTATTTTCCATTTTTGGCAATTTCTGGAGCTGGAAATGACGAACAGCTGAAGAACAAGATGAACTTTGCCAAAAATAGAAAAGAAAACTCAGAGATTTGCGGAAGTTAGGTAAAAGAATGAAGAAGAATAGGTTTCAAGAGCATAAGTGCTCTGATACCATGTAAGAATGAGAGAATTATAGAGAGTTTATGTGAGTTTAATGAAGAACACAGCAAGAACATGAGAGAGAGAGATATTTCGTGAGAGAATAGAGAGAGAGAACCAGAATAAAGAGGAACTGATTTCCTTGCTCATTTAGTTGGTCCAAGAGTTACATAAATAGACACAAGAGAAGACAATAAGAAATGAATAAACAAATGAACTCTGGATGGTCTCTGGTATGGGTCAGGGCACGTTCAGCTTGGACAGAAAGGGACAGCTCCCATCTCTCTCTCTCTTCCTTGGCCAAACATGTGACTTTGGTTTGTCACCACACTCCAACAGCTCCAGCCACTTGTTTCCCCTTATTTAATTTATTCAGAGCCTAAGGAGACCAGAAGAAGTTATTTAAATTCGTCCTCAACCCTAACTTGCCTTCCACTCCACTCTTAGGTCAAGCTGTACGGACAGACTTGCCTCCCCAGCTAACTTGAACTTCTGCCTTTTCCCTATTTATTCTTGCTTCATCTCAACATATTGCAGGTAAAACAGATTTGAGGACAAATCTTTTTGAAGAGGGAGGGGATGATGTGATCATGGACCAGCTTACTAAAGAGGACAAAGGGAGCTTAGATGATGTGATCATGGACCGGATTACTAAGAAGAACAAGGAGAGTCTAGATGAGCCACATGAAGCCACAATGCACCAGCAGCCTAGTGATGATGCTCTAGCCATTCCAGAAGGTCCCATGACTCGTTCCAGAGTCAAGAAACTTAAGGATAATGTTGTTGGATTACTCACTTCACATCCACAACAAGACGAAAGTCTTGGACAAGGTTTGATCCGAGATGTCTTGATCACCATTCAAGCCATCTCTACATCAAGCTGAGTTAGTGTCTAGGCAAGACACTTGGTGCGTGCTCTTTTCCTTGCTTTTGGTTTTGTCCCACGAGGTTTTCCGGAGGAAGGTTTTTAACGAGGCCACAACTTGTCTTACACATCACTTAGGCTCTATCTCGGCCCAAGACTAGCAGAAGTTCACATTTTATTACATTTTAAAGCATATGTTATTTTTAAACTATAGTTTTCCTTTTTATTATTTTCGAAACCCTAGAGAGCATGTTCTCTGGTTTCTTTTATTTAAAGGGTTCTCCTAACCCTATTGTACTGAAGCAATCAATAAACCACGAGTTTCTTTTCTCTCTTGACGGCTCTCTCTCTCTAGAAGTTTTCGAGTTCTGGTGTGTAATATCCAGAGACCTAAGGGCTTCTTATTTGGTGTGTCATATCCAGATCAGTCGCCTAGGAGTATCAAGAGATCATCCATCCCTCTTGTGTCACCATTCAATCCACAAACCTTGAAGAACTTGAGTCCCTGATTCGTTCTTGCAAGGATCTATCCATCCCCATCAACCAAAGAGCATCCTAGGGACGCATCACCAAGATCACACATCTGGTTTGATCACCAATGCCTCAACAACACAAAACTCTTGAACCATCAAACCACAAGAACAAGCCTTAAGCAAACTTAAATTCTCTAGATGCAATGCAAGACTGAAACAAAGCAATTGCAACTAGGCTAGATTTTAAATGCACCATATATGAATGCAACAAATGACAGATATGCCAATACAACAGATACTAATCACCATTAGCTTAATCAAGAACCATACAACCAGAAGATGGATTAGCTAAGACAATAACAAGGCAAGATAACAGGACTCGGAAAGAACAGAACCTATATGTTTATGCAGCTGTACCAAAGATCCTCAAGATGCTATGAATGCAACAGACTTCGACAGCAATCATGTGAATGTAATAGATTCAATCCGAATGAACTAGAAACTATATGATATCCTAAACAACCTAATCAGAATGCAAGAAACAACTAGGCATATTAATGAGCAATGGTTTCATCAAGACCATAGATTCAAGTAGTTTAGACACACTTCTAAATCCTACTTGATATCTCTTATTGATTAACTATGTCATTAACATCCAAGCAACACTGAACCGGATTGAATCACTACCTAGATGCTTATGAATGTAAAACAATCTAACAATTCTCATGATGCAAGTATCCGAGACATTCTACTCAGTTCTTGATGTGATCATGGACCGGATCACTAAGGAGAACAAGGAGAGTCTAGATGAGCCACATGAAGCCACATTGCACCAGCAGCTTGGTGATGATGCTCTAGCCATTCTTGAAGGTCCCATGACTCGTTCCAGAGTCAAGAAGCTTAAAGAGAATGTTGTTGGATTACTCACTTCACATCCACAATAAGAAAGTCTTGGACATGGTCTGATCCGAGATGTCTTGTGAAAGATTGAGTAGAAATAGAGAATAAACGGATAGAATAGAGTTTGAGAGAGACTAGAAGAGATTTGGAGACTAAAAGCTTGAAACTTGGTTAAGAAACCATTTCGAGATGTAGAACACCAAGAACACTAGAGAGAAATAAGAGAGACTCGAAAAATTGCTTGCTTTGATTAATGAGAGGAGTTACAAATATATAGGGGAGGAAACAAGGGTTTACAACGGGTAGAAGATAAGGTTTAGGATAAGCTTTCTCGCCAAGCATGTGGAGTCAACCGGTCTTAGGCGCGCCTAATTCAAACTTGTGGCTGGAATGCTTCACACGCGGGATTCCTTTGGCATCTTGACCAGATGCTCTCCCAGCACGAGCCAGCCTGTCCAACGCGTGCCTCAGTCAAGCTTGATCCGCTTGGTAACTAGTAAGAGTAACTCTTGGTCGAGTTACTCTTACCCGGGTAAGTTTTCTCGTCCAAGGTAAACTTTCTTTTACCCACTTGTACGGACCACTTGTACGGCCTTGTACGGACCATCTGTACGGCCTTGTACGGACACCTCCAAACTTCTTCCTCTCCATTTCATAAGTCTTTTCCAGCCTTCCTAATAGATCATAACTCCATCTCTTATTTGGTTTAACATTGATCACCATTCAAGCCATCTCTACATCAAGCTGAGTTAGTGTCTAGGCAAGACATGGGGTGCGTGCTCTTTTCCTTGCTTTTGGTTTTGTCCCACGAGGTTTTTCGGAGGAAGGTTTTTAACGAGGCCACAACTTGTCTTCACATCACTTATGTTAAACCTGAAGAGAGAATTGGACCACTAAAGGCCATGTGCAAAGTTAGGGCCAAAACCCATTAGAAGTCTGATCAAGGACTAAAGAGGGTCCAGGAGCTTATGATGAGCAAGAACAAGGTTCAAGAAGGGCTTATGATCAAGAAGGAAGTGTTTGGGAAGATTTGGGAGCTATTGGGCGAAAGTGCAAAAATAGGGTCGACTGTACGGACAGTCGTACGGCCTTGTACGGACTGTACGGACATGGTCGACCCAAAATACTTCCTGGTTAAACTTTTGGGTGAGTTTGGGCAATGTGCAAAATCCGGGTCAAGGTGTACGGACGGGTGGTCTGTCCGTACACAGTCCGTACGGTCGAGAAATAAAGCAGTTTCGGGTTTGTCTTCGGTTTGATCACTTTAAACCGAAGCAATTCGAATCCCTTGTGACTGATTGAAACTAAGGAGGCAAGGGATCATTTGGGACGAGATGGATAAGAGGAATATGCTCTCAAGAAGCTTATCCAAAAGAAGGAATGAACTTGGACTGATCATTGGCCAGGTTCATGTGCATTGCTGGCCTATTCCCGGCCAAGCTTTCCTAGGCGCGCCCAGGCTGTCTCCAGCCTGTATGAAGACCATCTGACTTCATCTAAACCGTCCATTCTCTCACGCTTTATCAGCCCTTAGATATAGGTTAATGTTTGCTTCTTGTATTGCCTATAAAGGCCTCATTATCGATTGTAAACAAATCAAGTGAGAGAGTGGGGTTTCCCCTCCTCCTTCCTATTCTTTTCTGGGTTCTAAATCTCTGTTCTTCACTCTCTTAGTCTCTGGTTCATCAAGTCTCACGAATCTCTCTTTAGTCTCATTATTCTCTTAGTCTCTTCCACAATCTTATTCTCTCATCCAGTCTTCTCTTCTCCTTGTTATTACAAGATCAGTCCGAACCTGTTGAGGTTGAAGCTTCTCACACAACCCACGGCCTGAACTCTGATAAACTTTCATGGTATCAGAGCCAGGTTAATCAGAACCTGGTTCATTAGCATCCACAAGCTCAAGCTCTCTCTCTCTCTCATGCCATTTCTAAACCAATGAAGAAGCTTCTGTGCATCCAGTCGTTTAAACCCTTTAAGATCGAAACTTTATCATTCATGGCGTGCCCAGAAGCTATTCTCAGTTCATCCTCCTCTACCATGTTCGTTCTGGGGAAAGAAGGCCAGCGGAAGCTTGTCCAAGCCGCTCTTCCTCACTGTCCAAGGAGAAACCTTTTAAAGAAGGGGACTTTAAACTTGGATCTTGGTGTGGCGACTCAAACATGGAGAAAGTTGGTGTCTTTGGCATGATAGGGGTCAAGGGGGAAGGTCACACAAAGAAGGAGGTGTTGGTTCCCAAACCAACAACCCAAATCTGTCTAGTCATGAACCGGTTAACCATGGAGGTTCAAGGAACCAGCACAGGTTCCTTGATTGTAAGATAACTTCCTTCCCTTGTTTAAAGCTTGAGAATTTTGTTATGGCCGTGTGGTGTAGTGTGTGTTCATGTCCTGAGGGTCTTATAAAGCTTGCTAGATACTGTCCCAGGATGCTTAAAGGTCTTGTGTGATGTGTGATTGTTAAAAAGGCCATACCTTGTTCTCTGTTTGAATGTGTATTAGGGTGCTAGATAGTGTATCAACTCCAATGATTGCATTCATGACTGATTAGAACTTGTTAAGGTGTTTTTCTGTTTCATCATTCACTTGGTTGGTTGCTGCCTTATGTTGAGCACCTAGAGTAATGTCTAAGGATGCGGTTAAGGTAGCCTAGTTTTGCCTAAATGAAATGTGTTTTATCTTATCAGATCATGCATTGTCATTTAGGAAGTTGCATTGCTGTTGACATTGGAGATCAAACTTGATGATTAGTCAAGGTTTGATCCCAATGCTTGTGGCCTAATCTATTCTGGAGTTTGAGTGCTGTACAGGAACATAAGAAGTGTTCAGTGTCTAACCAAACCTAGTAAGAAAAGGTGCTGCCCATTGAGAAGCAATGGAGAGTTTGTTTGTGTGAAGAGTTAGTGGCATTAAGACACTGCTGTGGAAGTGGTGTGCTGCTAGCTCAAGAGGCACATAAGTAGGAATGGTCATCACTTAAGTCCATGGGAGACTGGTGACCAAAGGAACTGAAGCTAAAGAAATGGTGAACACGGTTTTAGATCTCTCTTGAGCTCATTCCAAGTTTGGATCCAAATCTCGGCCAAACTAGAGAAAGAAACTCAAGTGAGCTACCAGAAGTACCATGAAGCTCAGTGACCTGTATTGATCCGAGAAGAGTTGCATTGGGGGCTAAGCATCAAGTCTGAAAAGGATGGAGGTGAGGTGTTCCTCAAGAGCCAAGTCTGAAGCTGCCTCAAGCAGTAATGACCAAAGAAGGGTTGGGCTAAACCCAACAAGAAATACTGACCTGTGTTCATGGAGGTTTAAGGAATCAGCCCAGATTCCTTAGCTGTAAGCAAATCCTTTATCCCTTAATAAGAGTTTATACTTTGGTGTGCATGGAGTGTTGTTGGTCCCAGGATCTCCTGGCTTGTTTACTGCATTGTTTTGTGTTCTGATTCTCGTTCTTGCATAAGCATCATAGTGGTGGTTTAGTATTGTCTCGTGCATTGTCATATCTCTTTTGGTCATGGTGTGTAGAACTGAATGTCTCTGCTACTTGCATCATGAGAATTGTTTAGACTGTTTTGCATCCATAAGCATATAGGTAGTGATTCAATCCGGTTCTTTGTTTCTTGACTCTTAATGACATAGTTAATCCATCAGAGATATCAAGTAGGATTTAGAAGTATGTCTAAACTACTTGAATCTATGATCTTGATGAAACTATTGCTCATTATCATGTCTGGGTGTTTTCTTGCATTCAGTTTAGGTTGTTTAAAATGGATCATATAGTGGTTAGTTCGGATTGAATCTGTTGCATTCTAATAGTTGCTGTCTAAGATTGTTGCATTCATATATGGTGCATCTAAAATTCCAGCCTAGTTGCAAGTGCTTTGTTTCAAGCTTGCATTGCATCTAGAGAAGTTTAAACTGCCCTGTCTTGCTCTATGGTTTGCTGGTTTCAAGTTTTTCTTTTAGCTTGTTGAGGCATTGGTGATCAAACCAGATGAGTGATCTTGGTTTGGTCCCAATGGGATGATCTAATCTTGAATTGAGTTGTGGTGATGTTAGGTACACAAGTTGTGATACAGTGACAAACCAAACCACAGTGACAAGACAAAGGTCTAATGCCATTGCATATCATCACTGGACGTGTCAGTCCACAAACTACAGGAAGTGTAGTGTGATTGAGTATGTGATGCGCCCCTAGGATGCTCTTTGGTTGATGGGAATGGATAGATCCTTGCAAGAACGAATCAGAGACTCAAGTTCTTCAAGGTTGTGGATCGATTGGTGACACAAGAGGGATGATAAGATCTCTTGATACTCCTAGATGAATAACTCGGATATAACACACCAAGCAAACACCCTTAGGTTCCTGGATACTACACACCAGAAGAAACTCGACAACTTGTCTTAGAGAGAGAGCCGTCAAGGAGAAAAGATAACTCGTTGATTAAAGGATGGATGAGTACAATAGGGTTTAGAGACCCGTTTAAATAAGGAGAAACCGAGAACATGCTCTCTAGGGTTTCGGAAACAAGTAAAAAGGAAACTATAGTTTAACTTTAACATAAGCTTAAAAATGAAATAAAAATGTAAACTTCTTTAGCCTTGGACCGAGATAGGGTCTAAGTGATGTGAAGACAAGTTGTGGCCTCGTTAAAAACCTTCCTCCGGAAAACCTCGTGGGACAAAACCAAAAGCAAGGAAAAGAGCACGCACCCCATGTCTTACCTAGACACTAACTCAGCTTGATGTAGAGATGGCTTGAATTGTGATCAAGCTGAGTTAGTGTTTAGGCAAGACATGGGGTGCGTGCTCTTTTCCTTGCTTTTGGTTTTGTCCCACGAGGTTTTCCGGAGGAAGGTTTTTAACGAGGCCACAACTTGTCTTCACATCACTTAGGCCCTATCTCGGTCCAAGGCTAAAGAAGTTTACATTTTTATGTCATTTTAAAGCTTATGTTAAAGTTAAACTATAGTTTCCTTTTTGCTTATTTCCGAAACCCTAGAGAGCATGTTCTTGGTTTCTCTTTATTTAAACGGGTCTCCAAACCCTATTGTACTCATCCATCCTTTAATCAACGGGTATTCTTTTCTCCTTGACGGCTCTCTCTCTAAGACAAGTTGTCGAGTTTCTTCTGGTGTGGAGTATCCAGGAACCTAAGGGTGTTTGCTTGATGTGTTATATCCGAGTTATTCATCTAGGAGTATCAAGAGATCTTATCATCCCTCTTGTGTCACCAATCGATCCACAACCTTGAAGAATTTGAGTCTCTGATTCGTTCTTGCAAGGATCTATCCATTCCCATCAACCAAAGAGCATCCTAGGGACGCATCAAGTGGTATCAGAGCACCTTTGGTTGGGAAGTACTCGTTTTCTCTCTTGTTCTTTTTGTTTCATCCGTGTTTCATCTCTATCATCTTGATTAAGCAGTAGAACTAATCTGTTTAGGGCTGCTCGAGTTTCATAAGAGATTAGACAAGGTTCTTAAACTTTTTCTTTTTGCTTTGCGGAAGCCCTAGAGAGAGAAACCCTAGCCGCATAAGTCTTTGCCTTTTTAGATCACTTTGTTTCATCTGTTTAACTTGTTAATCACCTTGAACACGAGTAGATTAAGGTTGTTAGGGTGCTATAAAACCTTAGAGAAGATTAGAAAAAGTTTAGAGGATTTTCCTTTTTGCTTGGTAGGCGGAAACCCTTTTCCTTTTACCTAGCCGATTTTTTTCCTTTTTGCTTTTGTCTTGCAAAACAAGCTTGATTTCGTGTTCTCCTTTTTTTCCTTTTTGCTTATCTTGTTACCTAGAAACCTTTTACTGGTTATTTTCGTTTACCTTTGTGCAGGAAGCATGGGATCCGAGTCTGAAGAAGAAGCTGCACTCGTCATGAAGAACAAGCTTCTCATGGAGGCTATGTCGGCTCAACTCAATCAGAACATGGTGGCAACCATGACCGAGATGATAAGGACCAACCTCAATGACATCCGGAGAGAGCTCAGAGAAGACATCAGGAGAGCTACTAGTCAAGTTCCAAACCGAGAGAATAGGAGAGAAGAGAGACCTCATGCAACTCGCCAAGAGCATACCGGTTATGAGGAGACTGACAATGAGTATGAACACCTCAGTTCATCCTCAAGGCAAAGCCAAAGAAGACATAGGCGTGTCCAAGAAATAAGGATGAACCAGGGAGATGAGCTTGCTGGTTTGAAGATAAAGATACCCCCATTCCATGGCAAAGCTGATCCGGATGCCTACCTTGAGTGGGAGAAAAAGATTGAGCTAGTCTTTCAGTGTAAGCAGTACACAAACCACAAGAAGATTCAGATTGCTGCCACTGAGTTCTATGACTATGCTCTAAGTTGGTGGGATCAGTACATCACAACTCGTAGGAGGAATGGAGAAGAACCAGTAGAGACTTGGACAAAGATAAAGTCTATCATGCGCAAGAGGTTTGTTCCAAGTCACTACCACAAAGACTTGCATCACCGGCTTAGGAAGCTTACTCAAGGTTCAAGATCAGTGGAGGAGTATTACCAGGAGATGGAGTTGCTCATGCTAAGAGCTAGCATATCAGAAGATAGAGAAGAAACCATGTCAAGGTTCCTATGTGGTTTAAACCGAGAGATACAAGACAATGTTGAGATGCAACATTATGTGGAGCTTGAAGAGATGCTACACAAGGCAATTCTTGTGGAGCAACAGCTCAAGAGGAAGGGACATTCACGCAACCACTATGGCTCTAACCGGTTACACAACACCAAGGAAGAGAAGTCACCTTACCCTAAGGAGTCTAAACCGTTCCAGAAGGATCACAAGTCCTATCCAAGAAAAGAGACCAAACCAAGCAGTGCTCTTGACAAGGGCAAAGGCAAGGTTGAAGCTTCTAGTTCCAGAGCTCGTGATGTCAAGTGTTTCAAGTGCCAAGGAAGAGGTCATTATGCCAATGAATGTACCAACAAGAGAGTCATGATCTTGCTGGAAGATGGAGAGTATGCCTCAGAAGATGACAACACCGAGTCTGACCAAGAAGACACTGAAGAAGAACATGAAGAAGGACCAGTCCAGGGGAATCTTTTAGTAGCAAGAAGGCTTCTAAGCTTGCAAAACAAGGCTGAGGAGCTAGAGCAGCGTGAGAACCTCTTCTACACCCGGTGCTTGGTCCAAGGAAAGGTGTGCAGCCTCATTGTTGATGGAGGTAGTTGTGTGAATGCTGCGAGTGAAACCATGGTCAAGAAGTTGGGATTGAAGGTTCAGAAGCATCCCAAACCTTACCGGCTACAATGGCTGAATGAAGAAGGCACCATGAAGGTTTCAAGTCAAGTCCTTATTCCCTTAGCCATTGGGAGATATGAAGATGAAGTCTTGTGTGATGTGTTGCCTATGGAAGCTGGTCACATACTTCTTGGAAGACCTTGGCAATCTGATCGCCAAGTTATCCATGATGGCTTCACCAACAAGCACTCCTTTGAGTTCAAGGGACGCAAGACCACTCTGGTTCCCTTGACACCTAAGGAAGTACAACAAGATCAGATTCAACTCCAAAAGAAGAAGGAGATTGATCTAAAACCGGCTGGAACTAAGAAGCCAAACTTCTATGCTAACATGGGTGATATCAAAAGAACTCTCTACTCTAAACAATCTTCTATCTTACTTGTGTTTAAAGAAACTCTTTTGAACTTAACAGATTCTACACCGGTGTATCCGAGTGAGATGGTTTTAAGATCTTTTAAGATCTTAGATGAATAAGTAACAAGAACGAGACTAGAAAGAGATTTGATGAACAAAAGACTCGGTTTAGACTAAGAACTAAGAAGATTAATGAAAGACTATGAAGAACATTGTGAGACTCGAAAGTTTAGAGAGAACTGTATGATTTATTCATCCACTCGGGGTATGCTTATATAGAGAGAGTTACAAGGGTTTTCGTAAAGCAGAAGGTAAAAGATGTGGCTGTGGTTGAGGAGGGGGCGCGCCTAATTCAAACTGAGGCTTCCTGGCCAAGTAAATGGCATCATCATCTTTGACAAGATGCTGATCCTTCCAGTCCATGCCAGCCTGTCCACGTGGCTCTCCTCTTCCTTTCCAACGGATGGATAAGCTTACCTTCCTAGTAAAGCAGCCGGGTAACTTTGGTTTTACCCGAATGGTGAAAACTGGTCGAATGCTTTTGGTCGACCTTGTACGGCCTGTACGGCCTTGTACGGCCTGTACGGCCTTGTACGACCTTGTACGGCCTGTACGGCCTTGTACGGACAAGGTCGACCCAAACCCTTCTTCTCTCTTCTTTCTAATCAACCCCAAGATAAATGCCTCAACTTAACACTCCCCCTCAAGCTTGACCATATGGAACAAGTCAAGCTTGGAAGGCTATGAGATCTCCCTCATTAAAAACCTCACCAAAGAGAAAACCCTTTTTGGGATAAAACCCTTTGATGAGGGAAAAGAGTAGAGACCTCATAGCAGGGGATTAGCTAAGTTGGGTTAGATTAATGAGCCCCAACCTTACATGGATGGACTCTATTGTCTTCTGTCTAGCAGCCTTTGTAAACACATCCGCCAACTGATCCTCACTCCTTGTGTAGCATGGCAAGGTTACACCCAACCCAATCATCTGTCTCACCTTGTGGCAATCGACCTCAATGTGCTTGGTTCTTTCATGGAAGACTGAGTTGGAAGCTATATGAATCGCTGCTTGATTATCACAATGCATAGTCATTGGTGTAGACTGATCAACCTCCACATGCTTCAAGATGCCTTTGATCCACACCAGCTCGTTTGTAAGCTTCAACATTGCCCTATACTCAGCTTCAGCACTGGAACAGGAGACCACCTTCTGCTTCTTGCTCTTCCAGGTAGCTAGGTTCCCACCTATGAAGGTACAATATCCAGTGGTTGACTTCCTATCCAGCCTATCTCCTGCCCAATCCGCGTCACAATAGCCCACCACTTCAGTGCTCTTATTTCATCCCATCCATACTCCAAGGTTTGGTGATCCATTTAGATACATCAGGATCCTCTCAACCATATGCCAATGGTGTTCCTTTGGGACTTGCATGTATTGACTCACCTGATTCACGGCAAAGCATATATCAGGTCGAGTAATGGTAAGATAGATCAACTTACCAACAAGCTTTCTATAAAGCTTAGGATCATGGAATGGCCGGTTGTCTTCTATCTCCCCCCTCACGAGGAACCTTGTACCCATCCTCTAGTGTCATCTTTGCTGTCTTCCCTCCATGTTTCCCTGCATCTTTCAAGAGATCAAGTGTATACTTTCTTTGGGACAGAAACAAACCTTCCTTGGATCTACATATCTCAATGCCAAGAAAGTATTTCATCTCTCCCAAATCTTTAATTTCAAACACAGATTTAAGGAAGTCTTTAGTGGATTGGATACCTGCCTTGTCACTTCCTGTGATGATGATATCATCAACATACACAAGAAGGACAACTATACCTGATGTAGTCGGAAGAGTGAACAAGGTATGGTCCAGTTCAGATTTCTTGAACCCTTTGCCATTGAGAGTGGTGCTCAGCTTGTTGTACCATGCTCTAGGAGATTGTTTAAGACCATAGATTGCTTTCTTGAGCCGGAACACATTTCCTTTCTTCACTAAGTGCTCTAGGCCTGGTGGAGCGTGCATGTAGACCTCATCTTCAAGTTCTCCTTGAAGAAAAGCATTCTTCACATCCATTTGCCATAGTCCCCACTCAAGATTAACCGCAAGAGATAGGATGATCCTAATAGTGTGAAGTTTTGCAACTGGTGCAAAAGTATCCACATAATCTTCTCCATAGGTTTGATTGAAGCCCCTTGCAACCAATCTGGTTTTCTTCCTATCAATCTTTCCATTCGCCAAGTATTTTATAGTAAAGATCCATCTACTGGTCACTGCCTTCTTCCCTTTTGGCAACTCACTTTCATACCATGTGTCATTCTTGATCATTGCACTTGCCTCAGCACCAACTGAATCCTTCCATTCTTTATCTTTAACTGCTTCCTCATAGGATCTTGGTATGTAGCTCTCATCTAGGCTGACCATGAAGGAACAGTGCTCTTCTGGATACTGAGTAAAAGAGCAGACCACTTGAGATGGGTGCGCAACAGCTTGGGCATTATAGTAGACCCTAGTATTGACCCAATCAGATGGTGGTCTTCTTATCCTAGAGCTTCTCCTCAACTGTTGTTGCTGTTCTACTTCTCTTCCCTCAGGTTCTTCCTCCTCTTGATGATCAGGGCTTGGACTTCTCTGACCTTCTTGAGCATCTCCACTTTGATCATGAGACGCTGAACTTCTATCTTCCTCTTGAGGATCATCAAACTCCTCTTGACCTGAATCAAACTCTCCACTGCTGTCAGAACTTCCTCCTTCCTGATCTTCAGTGTTTCCCCCCTCATGATCAAGGTGGGGAGGCTGATTTGCTTCACTTGTCCCTGTTGGACCACTTCCATTCGGGTTCTTGGTCACTCCAATGCCAAGACCTTCCAAGATAACTCTAAGAGTTGCGGCCTTATCCGAGGTAAGGTCTTTCAACTCTTCTTGATTCTTCTCCTCATAATACCCCCTTTCTTCTATGAACTTGACATCCCTAGACACCAGAACTCTTCTTGCCACTGGATCATAGCACTTGTATCCCTTCTGAGTTGTGGAGTAGCCTATAAACATCGCCTTTGTACTCTTTCTTGACTTCTAACTTGTTTCTCATCTCTCCAGGAATCAGTACATAGCAGAGGCACCCAAAGACCCGTAGATAGCCCACTGATGGCTTGTACTTGTTAAGAACCTCAAAGGGAGCTTGATCATTCAGGACCTTTGTGGGTATGCGGTTGATGAGATAGCAAGCAGTAGTCACAGCATCACTCCAAAATCTCTTAGGCACATTTGCTTGAAACATTAAGGACCTCGCAATCTCCATGAGATGGCGGTTCTTCCTCTCAGCCACTCCATTTTGCTGTGGAGTGTATGGGCAACTGGTCTGATGAAGGATCCCATGACGAGCTAAGTGATCCTTGAAGGCATGACTTGTGTACTCTCCTCCATGATCTGATCTAAAAATTTTAAACTTAGCATGGTAATGGTTAGTCACATAGGATTGAAAGTTTTTAAATGCATCAAGGACCCTATCTTTAGATGGAATGAGTGTTAACCAGGTGTATTTAGATTTTTCATCAATGAATGTCACAAAATACTTATGATTATCCCTAGATATGCAAGGAGCAGTCCAAACATCAGAATGAATCAAATCAAAGCACTTCTCATAAACAGTAGATGATTTTGGAAAAACATTCTTACAATGCTTGCCTAAAATGCAAGCTTCACACTCATTATTTTCGAAAATAACACCTGGTAACATCAAGTTCAAAGCTCTAACATGAGGATGTCCTAGTCTAGCATGCCACAAAGCATTCTTATTCAAAGCAGAAGAAACAGTAGTAAAGGAACAACTAAAATCAGAAACAGGATCAATCTCTTCAAGCATATAATACTCGCCCTTGGTAACTCCTTTTCCAATCATCCTTTGGCTCTCAATATCCTGAAACTCAACCTCGTTAGGACTGAATATCACCTTACAATTCAAATCATTAGTGCATTTCTTAACTGATAACAGGTTTGAAGTGAATTCAGGCATATAGAAAGCTCTTGAGTTCTTACTAAACAGTTTTAGATTTCCCACTCCTCTAATAGGAATCTTATCACCATTAGCAATCATGAAATGACCATTAGCAGGTTCAATGTCTTTGATCAGATTGGTGTCACTTATCATGTGATGGGAGGCTCCTGAGTCTACTATCAAAGGTTTAGCTGAGCTATTAGCAATATGACAAGTTCCTTTAGGAATAGAACAAGCAAGACTTTGGCGGTTCATTTCTAATGTCCTACCAGTTCTATCAGTCCTAGGATCAATCACATTTTCTAGCTTACTAGCAACCATTGAAGCACCAAGAGAATACCCATTAAGGTTACCAAAGGTGTTACCATTCTCCTTGAGCATTTTGATGAGGGCTTCAATGTCAGACCTCCAGATGTAGTCTTGATCATTGTTCCTGCTGGTACCACCCGTGTAGGCAACAAGGGACTTTCCTTCACTAGCCTCCCTCTTATCACCATCGGTTGTCTTGCTTGAGCTTGCAATAGTTGATCCCTCCGAGATGTGAGCTCTAGCTTCCCTCTCCTTCATGAACTTGGCCGGCTTGAGATGTGGATGGAGGATCAGGCACTGACTCTTCTTGTGGCCGTGCTTCTTGCAATGATCACAGTTACCATTGAACCTCCGGTCTTCATACTTGTTGAAAGCAGCTTTGTTTGCCATTGGTGTTTCAACCTGATCAGTTTGCGCAGCTTGGTTAGCCAAGGTAAGCTCCCCCTTACCTCCAAACAACCCAATAAAGCCTTGCTCCTTTTGTATCTGAGCACACACATCTTCTAGAGATGGAAGCTTCTCAGCTCTCAGGATATGCTTGATGAGGCTGTTGTAGGCAGGATTTAGAGTGAGCAGGAGCCCAAAGACCTTATCTTGCTCTCGCCTTTCATTCAGCTCATCAGCATCAACCGTGCTTGGTCTCAGCATCTCTAACTCGGACCAGAGGGCTCGGAACCTTCCAAGATGCTTAGTGAACTCCATTTCTTCTTGTAGCAACCCGTTGATTGCTCTCTTCATCTCAAACACTCGACTCAAGTTTGAGATGTTTCCATACACCTTCTTCAAGGTCTCCCATAGATCCTTTGCGGTTTCACAGTAGCTATAAGCTTCCATGATAGGAGTCTCAAGAGATCCTTGAAGAAGTGTCATCACCATCATGTCTTCTTGCTGCCACTTCTCCACCTCACTTGTGGCACTTGCAGCTTCACCTTCTTGAGTAATGAGCTTAGGGGCTTCACCGGATGTGATATGACCCCATAAGCCCTTACTTCCCACAGCAGTCTTCACCAAACGAGACCACAACAGATAGTTACTCCCCTTTAGAGTAACCGGAACCTTCATGCTAACACTATCCATATACAACCAGCTTGACTTCAAAAGCTTGGAAATGAATGGATCTATACCTTAGAACACGGATGAACCCAGAAACGAGAGGAAAGGTTGAGACTTTGAAGGTAAGAACGTGAAAGACTCAAGCTTTTACACCACACAAGCTTCAAACTTCAGTCTTCTACCCGGATCTTCAAAGAACAGCTTTAGATCTTCAAAAAGCTTCAACCTTGATCTTCTTCAACTCGATGAACACAAACCCAGATCGTGATGAACCTGGCTCTGATAGCATAAGATCTTTTAAGATCTTAGATGAATAAGTAACAAGAACGAGACTAGAAAGAGATTTGATGAACAAAATACTCGGTTTAGACTAAGAACTAAGAAGATTAATGAAAGACTATGAAGAACATTGTGAGACTCGAAAGTTTAGAGAGAACTGTATGATTTATTCATCCACTCGGGGTATGCTTATATAGAGAGAGTTACAAGGGTTTTCGTAAAGCAGAAGGTAAAAGATGTGGCTGTGGTTGAGGAGGGGGCGCGCCTAATTCAAACTGAGGCTTCCTGGCCAAGTAAATGGCATCATCATCTTTGACAAGATGCTGATCCTTCCAGTCCATGCCAGCCTGTCCACGCGGCTCTCCTCTTCCTTTCCAACGGATGGATAAGCTTACCTTCCTAGTAAAGCAGCCGGGTAACTTTGGTTTTACCCGAATGGTGAAAACTGGTTGAATGCTTTTGGTCGACCTTGGCCTTGTACGGCCTTGTACGGCCTTGTACGGACAAGGTCGACCCAAACCCTTCTTCTCTCTTCTTTCTAATCAACCCCAAGATAGATGCCTCAACTTAACAGGTTTCTCTTTTGCAGGAGTTTCAAGATGTATTTCCAGAGGACAATCCCATTGGTTTACCACCTTTGAGAGGGATTGAGCACCAGATAGACTTTGTTCTAGGATCTACACTTCCAAACTGTCCAGCATACAGAACCAACCCGGTTGAGACCAAGGAGTTGCAAAGACAAGTAGAGGAACTCATGGAGAAGGGCTATATCCGAGAGAGTTTGAGCCCATGTGCTGTACCAGTGCTCCTAGTGCCTAAGAAGGATGGTACATGGCGGATGTGTGTTGATTATAGATCAATCAATAACATCACAGTGAAGTATCGCCATCCTATCCCTAGACTTGATGATATGCTTGATGAATTGCATGGTTCTTGCATCTTTTCTAAGATAGATTTAAAAAGTGGTTATCATCAGATTAGGATGAAAGAAGGAGATGAATGGAAAACTGCATTCAAAACTAAACATGGATTATATGAGTGGTTAGTTATGCTATTTGGATTAACCAATGCACATAGTACATTCATGAGGTTAATGAATCATGTTCTTAGATCATTCATAGGCATTTCTGTTGTAGTATACTTTGATGACATCTTAGTATATAGCAAGAACTTAGAAGAACATCTAGAACATCTTAGGGCTGTCCTGAATGTTCTAAGGAATGAAAAGCTTTATGCCAACTTGAAGAAGTGCACTTTTTGCACGGATAACTTGGTTTTCCTAGGATTTGTTGTGAGTGCAGATGGATTCAAGGTCGATGAGGAGAAGATCAAAGCCATCAAAGACTGGCCGAGTCCAACCACAGTAGGAGAAGTGAGGAGTTTCCATGGGCTTGCTGGGTTATATAGGCAATTTGTGAGAGAATTTAGCACCATTGCAGCTCCCTTGACTGAAGTGATAAAGAAGGATGTCGGATTCAAGTGGGGAGAAGCACAAGAGAAGGCTTTCCAGAGCCTAAAAGAGAAGCTTACTCAATCACCTCTTCTTATGATTCCTGACTTTACTAAAACGTTTGAAATAGAATGTGATGCCTCAGGAATTGGAATTGGTGTTGTGTTGATGCAGGATAGGAAACCTATAGCATACTTCAGTGAGAAGCTTGGAGGAGCCACTCTCAACTATGCAACCTATGACAAAGAACTCTATGCCTTGGTGAGGGCATTACAAACGTGGCAACATTACTTGTGGCCCAAGGAGTTTGTCATACACACTGATCATGAGTCCCTAAAGTATCTAAAAGGGCAGAGTAAGCTTAGCAAGAGACACGCAAGGTGGGTTGAGTTCATTGAGACCTTCCCATACGTGATCAAATATAAACAAGGTAAGGAGAACATAGTTGCTGATGCACTATCTCGGAGGTATGTTCTCTTGACCACTCTAGATGCTAAGTTACTTGGATTTTAGCAGGTAAAAGATATGTATGATACTGACCATGATTTCAAGGAAGCTTATGCTTCTTGTGAGAAGTTTGCTGCAGGGCACTACTTTAGAAAAGAAGGCTATTTGTTTTATGACAATAGGTTATGTGTGCCTAACTGCTCTTTGAGAGATCTTTTTGTCAGGGAATCCCATGGGGGCAGTCTAATGGGACACTTTGGGATTGCCAAGACCTTAAAAGTTTTGCAGGATCACTTCTATTGGCCGCACATGAAGAGAGATGTGGAGAGAATCTGTGGGAGGTGTGCTACTTGCAAGCATGCCTAGTCCCAAGTCCAATCCCAGGGTTTGTATACTCCTTTACCCATTCCACACCATCCCTGGAATGACATTTCCATGGACTTTGTTGTTGGATTGCCTAGGACTAGAACCGGAAAGGACTCAATCTTTGTTGTTGTTGATAGGTTCTCTAAGATGGCACATTTCATAGCATGTCATAAGACTGATGATGCATTGCATGTTGCTAACCTGTTCTTTAAAGAAGTTGTTCGTTTGCATGGCATGCCTAGAACTATAGTTTCTGATAGGGACACTAAGTTTCTTAGTTACTTCTGGAAGACACTTTGGTCTAAGCTAGGCACTAAACTGTTGTTTTCTACTACTTGTCATCCGCAAACTGATGGACAAACTGAAGTGGTTAATAGAACCTTAGGAACTCCTGCGTGCATTCATTAAAAAGAACTTAAGGACTTAGGAAGAATACTTACCACACTGTGAATTTGCATACAATCATGCTATGCATTATGCTTCTAAGTATTCACCTTTTGAGATTGTTTATGGGTTCAATCCCACCTCTCCTTTGGATCTAATGCCTTTACCTGAGTGTGAAAGGATCAGCCTAGATGGCAAGAAGAAAGCAGAGATGGTCCAACGAATCCATGAGAAGGCTAGACAAAACATTGAGCAGAAAACCAAGCTTTATGAGAAGCAAGCCAACAAAGGGATACGTGTGAGAACCTTTGAAGTAGGTGACCAAGTTTGGTTGCACCTGAGGAAGGATAGGTTCCCCAACGAGAGGAAGTCCAAGCTGATGCCAAGGGTTGATGGACCTAAGGGTGTTTGCTTGGTGTGTTATATCCGAGTTATTCATCTAGGAGTATCAAGAGATCTTATCATCCCTCTTGTGTCACCAATCGATCCACAACCTTGAAGAACTTGAGTCTCTGATTTGTTCTTGCAAGGATCTATCCATTCCCATCAACCAAAGAGCATCCTAGGGACGCATCAAGAGACTACCTTGTGAGGGCTCTTAAGGTGATTCAAACACCAATAGTTCCTGGTATAAGGAAGAGAGCCAAAACTCACAAGGGTAAGGACATCAAGTCGTGTAAGGACTGATGGTTCCTAAGACCATGAAGTTCCATTGCCAACAATCCATGGGAAGTCCATAAGCCTACTCCAAAGAGTGTAGAGAGGATGTTGTGACAATGGAGCAATGTCTTGCAGTTCTGTCCATGGTGGTTCAGTCACCATACGCCTACATATCATGAGAGTGTAGAGAGGACAGTAGACAAGCAAAGAAAAGCATCACCAAGAGGGTGCTGCAATGAAGATCATTACCAAAGTCAAGAAGACCGGTGGTCCTAAGGCCATGGATTGCTTAGACCATTCACAAGCTTAGTTCCTTTCTATACTCGGAGTTAAGCTTGAGGGGGAGTCTTAGTATGCATGATCCATGGTCCATTATCAAGCCTTTGCAAGGACTTCAACAAAGTGATGTGATCATGGACCAGCTTACTAAAGAGGACAAAGCAAGCTTAGATGATGTGATCATGGACCGGATCACTAAGAAGAACAAGGAGAGTCTAGATGATCCACATGAAGCAACAATGCACCAGCAGCCTGGTGATGATGCTCTAGCCATTCCAGAAGGTCCCCTGACTCGTTCCAGAGTCAAGAAACTTAAGGATAATGTTGTTGGATTACTCACTTCACATCCACAACAAGAAGAAAGTCTTGGACAAGGTTTGATCCGAGATGTCTTGATCACCATTCAAGCCATCTCTACATCAAGCTGAGTTAGTGTCTAGGCAAGACACTTGGTGCGTGCTCTTTTCCTTGCTTTCGGTTTTGTCCCACGAGGTTTTCCGGAGGAAGGTTTTTAACGAGGCCACAACTTGTCTTACACATCACTTAGGCTATATCTCGGCCCAAGACTAGCAGAAGTTCACATTTTATTACATTTTAAAGCTTATGTTATTTTTAAACTATAGTTCTTCTTTTTATTATTTTCGAAACCCTAGAGAGCCTGTTCTCTGGTTTCTTTTATTTAAAGGGTTCTCCTAACCCTATTGTACTCAAGCAATCAATAAACCACGAGTTTCTTTTCTCTCTTGAGGGCTCTCTCTCTCTAGAAGTTGTCGAGTTCTGGTGTGTAATATCCAGAGACCTAAGGGCTTCTTATTTGGTGTGTCATATCCAGATCAAACCTTGTACCCAACCAAAGTTGCTCTGATACCACTTGATGCGCCCCTAGGATGCTCTTTGGTTGATGGGGATGGATAGATCCTTGCAAGAACGAATCAGGGACTCAAGTTCTTCAAGTTTGTGGATTGAATAGTGACACAAGAGGGATGGATGATCTCTTGATACTCCTAGGCGACTGATCTGGATATGACACACCAAATAAGAAGCCCTTAGGACTCTGGATATTACACACCAGAACTCGACAACTTCTAGAGAGAGAGAGCCGTCAAGAGAGAAAAGAAACTCGTGGTTTATTGATTGCTTGAGTACAATAGGGTTAGGAGAACCCTTTAAATAAAAGAAACCAGAGAACAGGCTCTCTAGGGTTTCGAAAATAATAAAAATGAAAACTATAGTTTAAAAATAACATAAGCTTTAAAATGTAATAAAATGTGAACTTCTGCTAGTCTTGGGCCGAGATAGAGCCTAAGTGATGTGTAAGACAAGTTGTGGCCTCGTTAAAAACCTTCCTCCGGAAAACCTCGTGGGACAAAACCAAAAGCAAGGAAAAGAGCACGCACCAAGTGTCTTGCCTAGACACTAACTCAGCTTGATGTAGAGATGGCTTGAATGGTGATCAAGACATCTCGGATCAAACCTTGTCCAAGACTTTCTTCTTGTTGTGGATGTGAAGTGAGTAATCCAACAACATTATCCTTAAGTTTCTTGACTCTGGAACGAGTCAGGGGACCTTCTGGAATGGCTAGAGCATCATCACCAGGCTGCTGGTGCATTGTGGCTTCATGTGGATCATCTAGACTCTCCTTGTTCTTCTTAGTGATCCGGTCCATGATCACATCATCTAAGCTTCCTTTGTTCTCTTTAGTAAGCTGGTCCATGATCACATCATCCCCTCCCTCTTCAAAAAGATTTGTCCTCAAATCTGTTTTACCTGCAATAGAGGGGACCAAATTAGTAATATCAAAGTTTAGAATCAGGTTACACTTACCTTGTAAGCCTCTTTGATAGGCATTGTTGTTGACTGGTTCAGATATGTAGAAGGGACTGATCCGTTTGATTCCTGATTCATTACTCAAGCCTGCATCATACTCTTGGACACACAATAAGTTAGCACATAAAAATTTATCATAGAGTAAGAGCAATAGTCCAAATCCTTTTCTGCTCGGTTTTGGCTTGTATGTTGCGTCTGGAGGTGCTTCTTTGATGATGATGAAGCAAGTGACGCCTTGGTGCTTATCCTGGTCCAAATATGGTGGTTTGAACCTCATATCTTCCTCACGCTTGTAGCTTCTCCTTACACCCTTCAAAGCTTTCCTGAAACCTATACTTGGCTCTTTTGATAAAAACAAGAGTATTATATCTGTGTGAAGAGTGATAAAAGAATCATTGAAAACATGACCACTTATCTTAGCATGCTCACCTGGTCGCCATAGATAGGTTTGAGATGTTCTAAACTTAGCAAAATTCAAACAAAGCAGAGATAGGATCACCTGACTTGTAGAACCCATAACTCTTTCACCTGAGAAGCTTTGGTCATGATTCCAAATCGACGTGATAGCCTGATGAGTTAAGTTTCTAATGCAGTTGGTTTCATGGCCTAAATCGTTTTTGTTGATGAGATAGGATCTTCTGACTACTCCTATATCACAGCTGGCGACTAGACAGTTTTCAAGATTTGTTTGGTGCTTCTCCAACTTAGCCAAAGACTCATCATTGATACTCTGATCATTGTAGCTCCTCTTTTCACCTGTACCTTTCTCAGCTTCTTTTGGACAAGTAAAGTGGGTTATCAGGTCAAAGAAAGTATTATAGACAAGGATGTCTCCAGAGCACAAAACAGTATGACTCTTCCATCTATATGCATATCAAAGAAATTATTACAAACCCAAATATCATCAAGGATCAAGTTCACACATTCAAAAGCAGAGAGTTCTAGTTTCAATTGTGCAACAGGTTTATCAAAGAAAGTGTTATACACTAGAATATCCTCAAAGAACAGTCCTACACGTTTAGAATCATTTTCAGCACACAAACAATCAATCTCAAGTTCAGAGATATTTGCAGATTTCAAAATTTCAAACCTAAAATCAGAATGATGCAATTTCGGTTTATGCAACTTCCTAGGTTCTTTCAAGACATATGTGGATGCAAAACAATCATCAGTGTTCAAATCATGCCTAGGAAAATTCACAACGAAACTCTTCTCTTCAGTTCTAGCAAATGAATCACAAGGTGGTCTAAAACAGAAATCAGTTTGTTTCAACTCAAGCTCTAAAACCTTTTCAAAGTGATCAAAGCTTTTGCTATATTTCAGAAAGTGATCAAGACTCAAAACATGACCAAAAATGTTATTTTTATTATTTTGAAAATGTTTTTGATCAAAGAGGTTTTCTGGTTCCAGTCCTTTAAAAGATCGAAGCAAGTTATCAAAAACAGAATTTGAAACACAAAAATCTTTTACTTTGTCAAGACCAAAACGTTTTATGTCTTTAGTACTCACTTTAACACACATTATAGGCACAGAACTAACCACTTTAGCTTCCTTACAGTGCTTTTGCTGGTTATGAGACAAGGGTTTAGGAGTTGGGTTAGACTGCAAGCTGTTCAGATGTTCCAACTCTTCTCCTTGTGTTGATTGCTCTGGTTGTCTCTCTACTGATCCTTCTTTTGCAACCTGTGACACTGAAACAAGGCTACTCGGTTGCACCGGTTTAAGAAAAGTTAGTTCATCACAAGAAGTACTGAAATTGAATTCAGGCTGAGGTAAGAAAAGAGAACACTCTTGTTCTGTCCCAAACTTTCTTTTTACCAAAGATGTTTCTGTTTGAACTTCTTGAGTTAGTGCAGTTAAATCTGATTGTGCAGCTGAGTCTGGTTCTTGGTGCTTTGATGAACGTCCAGGGTTGGTCCTCTTGAATTGCTTCTCCACATCCATCATTACTTGTAATAACTTCTTTTTATCTTCCTCACTGAACCAGGAATGTTTTTCTGTTTTCTCTTTGCTGTAACAGGTTACTGCCTTGCTAGATGTGACTTCCTTCATTGGAGACTTTAGGGAAGTGTTGCCTTTGGATGCATACTTTTCCCTTAGTAACAACTTCAGACTCTCCCACGTGGTGATAGTTGGTTCCTTGTAGAACCTGCGATCATCTTCTTCTTGCAACCACCACTTATAAGCGTTTCCTTTGAGTTGAGAAATTGCAAAAGCTAATCTTTCTTTCTTCAATATTCTGTTGTAATGCAGCCACTTGTCCATGGTTGTTTCCCACTCTACATAGTCACTTTTTCCTGAAAAAGCATAGAGTCTAACATGAGTAACTGGTTTATAATCAGAACAAAGATCAATTGATTTAGAAGTGAGAGAAGATTGGTGTGGTCTGCTCCATGTGTTGGCTGGTTGCTTGAAGTGTGGCTCTCCACGACCATTAGCTTGTTGGAGATCCTGTCTAAAATCCTGCCAGAGTTTATCATTGCTGGTTTTCATCATCTGCTGCAGCTGAGCATTCATAGCCTTAAGTAACAGCCTTTCATCCTAAGTAAGGACTCCTTTCTGATCTCCTGCCATGGTACCAAAGTTGCTTCCTCCTCAGACTCGGTCCCTATTGCTTCCTGCACAAAGGAAAACGAGACAACCAGTAAAAAGACTCTAGACAAACAAGACAAGTAAAAAGGAAAAAGATCAACACCAAAAAAGGATAAGCTTGCTCGGAAAGATAAGAGAAAAGGAAAACGGCTAGGTTTAAATCGATTAGGGTTTCTGTTTACAAGCAAAAAGGAATTTCTTCTAAAACCTTGTCTAATGCTTTATCAATTTCGAGCAGCCTAAACAACTAGTTCTTCTTCTTGTTCAATTCGATTAATAAGTTTTGCAGATGAATCAAAAGATGAAAAGAGTAAACAAAAACTCATGCGGCTAGGGTTAAAAAGGAACTAGGGTTTTCTGCCTAACAAGTAAAAAGGAAAAAATCTCAAAATTTCACCTAGAACACAAATCAAACTCGAGCAGCCCTAAGACAACTTAGATCTACTTCTGTTCAAGATGATTAAGAAGATTTACTGATGAAACAAAGAGATTTAAAGAGAAAACGAAACTTCCCTAACCAAAGTTGCTCTGATACCACTTGATGCGCCCCTAGGATGCTCTTTGGTTGATGGGGATGGATAGATCCTTGCAAGAACGAATCAGGGACTCAAGTTCTTCAAGGTTTGTGGATTGAATGGTGACACAAGAGGGATGGATGATCTCTTGATACTCCTAGGCGACTGATCTGGATATGACACACCAAATAAGAAGCCCTTAGGTCTCTGGATATTACACACCAGAACTCGACAACTTCTAGAGAGAGAGAGAGCCATCAAGAGAGAAAAGAAACTTGTGGTTTATTGATTGCTTGAGTACAATAGGGTTAGGAGAACCCTTTAAATAAAAGAAACCAGAGAACAGGCTCTCTAGGGTTTCGAAAATAATAAAAATGAAAAATATAGTTTAAAAATAACATAAGCTTTAAAATGTAGTAAAATGTGAACTTCTGCTAGTCTTGGGCCGAGATAGAGCCTAAGTGATGTGTAAGACAAGTTGTGGCCTCGTTAAAAACCTTCCTCCGGAAAACCTCGTGGGACAAAACCAAAAGCAAGGAAAAGAGCACGCACCAAGTGTCTTGCCTAGACACTAACTCAGCTTGATGTAGAGATGGCTTGAATGGTGATCAAGACATCTCGGATTAAACCTTGTCCAAGACTTTCTTCTTGTTGTGGATGTGAAGTGAGTAATCCAACAACATTATCCTTAAGTTTCTTGACTCTGGAACGAGTCAGGGGACCTTCTGGAATGGCTAGAGCATCATCACCAGGCTGCTGGTGCATTGTGGCTTCATGTGGATCATCTAGACTCTCCTTGTTCTTCTTAGTGATCCGGTCCATGATCACATCATCTAAGCTTCCTTTGTGTCTCTAGAAGTTGTCGAGTTCTGGTGTGTAATATCCAGAGACCTAAGGGCTTCTTATTTGGTGTGTCATATCCAGATCAGTCGCCTAGGAGTATCAAGAGATCATCCATCCCTCTTGTGTCACCATTCAATCCACAAACCTTGAAGAACTTGAGTCCCTGATTCGTTCTTGCAAGGATCTATCCATCCCCATCAACCAAAGAGCATCCTAGGGGCGCATCACAAAGGATCATCCAACCGGGTCTAGGCAGTGGCGTGTCTATGCAAAGAGGCTGTTCAGAGCAGTCTTGGTTGCGTGTGTATGAAAGCTCAGCTGAATGCGGCCTCAATGGTGAGGTGGTTGAAACTGAAGCTGAGTGATCCATACAACCTCCCATCAAGTTGGTGTTGCCATGGAGAGGCTGCAACTGGCCGAGTGTGAGGGATTCAAGTGACAAACCAGTCACTCCTCATCCAAACAAAAAGGGAAGTAACTTGAACTCAATTCAATTCATGTCATTCATCATTTCTTCTTAAATCTCGAAATGGTTCTTAAATGCTTGAATAGATTGGCTCTGATTGTTATGGGTAAAATGGAATAAGTTCTAGTGCTATTTCCTTAGTAGAAACCATCATTGATATCTTGCTTCATTTAGAAGAATGTCTAAGTTGCTAGAATCTCTGGTTTGGTTTCATTCTTTTGTGGTGTGCCTAAGTTTCTTTTTTTGTGGATATACTTGATAAGTACTGATGCACCTTTGGGATAATGTATCAGGTACCATTACCAGAGCTTGAACCTCACTGAAGATGATTATGTGTAAAGTTAGGGCGAGGCCATACAGATTTGGTACGGACGGATGTACTCGGACCGTACGGATCTGTACGGACCAAGTCGACCCGAAAACTTTACATTCGACCAAATGAGGTTGTTTTGGGTCTATGAAGAGGTCAAGCCGAGTTCTATGAGGGTTCAAGCCTGTGTGTTGTTGGCTGCACGAGTTTAGGCCACGATCCAGAGTCCTTTGTGTCCAACCACACTGGTTCTAAGGCACAAAGGCTCAATGGCCAATCCCTAGGCCTTGAAGGAGCTTACTCTTTTCCTTATGAGGGTTTTATCCCTAAGGAGGGTTTTCTCTCATAAGGTTTTTAATGAGGAGTGACTTCAGGGTTCCAAGCTTGACTCAGGATCTATAGAGTCAAGCTTGAGGGGGAGTGTTAAACCTGAAGAGAGAAATGGACCACTAAATGCCATGTGCAAAGTTAGGGCCAAAACCCATTAGAAGTCTGATCAAGGACTAAAGAGGGTCCAGGAGCTTATGCTGAGCAAGAAAAAGGTTCAAGAAGGGCTTATGATCAAGAAAGAAGTGTTTGGGAAGATTTGGGAGCTATTGGGCGAAAGTGCAAAAATAGGGTCGACTGTACGGACAGTCGTACGACCTGTACGGCCTTGTACGGACTGTACGGACATGGCCGACCCAAAACACTTCCTGGTTCAACTTTTGGGTGAGTTTGGGCAATGTGAAAAATCCGGGTCAAGGTGTACGGACGGGTGGTCCGTACACAGTCCGTACGGTCGAGAAATAAAGCAGTTTCGGGTTTGTCTTCGGTTTGATCACTTTAAACCGAAGCAATTCGAATCCCTTGTGACTGATTGAAACTAAGGAGGCAAGGGATCATTTGGGACGAGATGGATAAGAGGAATATGCTCTCAAGATGCTTATCCAAAAGAAGGAATGAACTTGGACTGATCATTGGCCAGGTTCATGTGCATTGCTGGCCTATTCCTGGCCAAGCTTTCCTAGGCGCGCCCAGGCTGTCTCCAGCCTGTATGAAGACCATCTGACTTCATCTAAACCGACCATTCTCTCAGGCTTTATTAGCCCTTAGATATAGGTTAATGTTTGCTTCTTGTATTGCCTATAAAGGCCTCATTATCGATTGTAAACAAATCAAGTGAGAGAGTGGGGTTTCCCCTCCTCCTTCCTATTCTTTTCTGGGTTCTAAATCTCTGTTCTTCACTCTCTTAGTCTCTGGTTCATCAAGTCTCACGAATCTCTCTTTAGTCTCATTATTCTCTTAGTCTCTTCCACAATCTTATTCTCTCATCAAGTCTTCTCTTCTCCTTGTTATTACAAGATCAGTCTGAACCTGTTGAGGTTGAAGCTTCTCACACAACCCACGGCCTGAACTCTGATAAACTTTCAACTTAGGCCCTATCTCGGTCCAAGGCTAAAGAAGTTTACATTTTATTTCATTTAAAAGCTTATGTTAAACTTAAACTATAGTTTCCTTTTTACTTATTTCCGAAACCCTAGAGAGCATGTTCTCTAGTTTCTCCTTATTTAAACGGGTCTCTAAACCCTATTGTAATCATCCATCTTTTAATAACGAGTTATTTTTCTCCTTGACGGCTCTCTCTCTAAGACAAGTTGTCGAGTTTCTTCTGGTGTGTAGTATCCAGGAACCTAAGGGTGTTTGCTTGGTGTGTTATATCCGAGTTATTCATCTAGGAGTATCAAGAGATCTTATCATCCCTCTTGTGTCACCAATCGATCCACAACCTTGAAGAACTTGAGTCTCTGATTCGTTCTTGCAAGGATCTATCCATCCCCATCAACCAAAGAGCATCCTAGGGGCGCATCAAGTGGTATCAGTGCAACTTTGGTTGGGAAGTACTCGTTTTCTCTCTTGTTATTTTTGTTTCATCCGTGTTTCATCTCTATCAGCTTGATTAAGCAGTAAATCTAATTTTGTTTAGGGCTGCTCTAGATTCATAAGAGATTAGACAAGGATTTAAGCTTTTTCCTTTTTGCTTGCGCGAAAACCCTAGAGAGAGAAACCCTAGCCGCCTAAGTTCTTTGCTTCTTAAATCATTTTGTTTCATCTGTTAATCTTGTTAATCACCTTGAACACGAGTAGATTAAGGTTGTTTAGGGTGCTAGACAAGCTTAGAAAAGTTTAGACAAGATTTGAAGAATTTCCTTTTTACTTGAATCGGCAAACCCTAATATCCTTTTTCCTTGCAGCCGATTATCCTTTTTACTATTGTCTTGCAGAAGAAGCTTTAGATTGTTTCTACCTTTTTCATTTTTGCTTGTCTTGTTACCTAGAAACCTTTTACTGGTAATATTGTTTACCTTTTTGCAGAAAGCATGGGATCCAAGTCTGAAGAAGAAGCTGAGCTCGTCAGGAAGAACAAGCTTCTCATGGAGGCTATGTCGGCTCAACTTAATCAGAATATGGTAGCAACCATGACCGAGATGATGAGGACCAAACTCAATGACATCCGGAGAGAGCTCAGAGAAGAGGTCAGAAGAGTTACTAGTCAAGTTCCAAACTGAGAGACTAGGAGAGAAGAGAGGCCTCATGCAACTCGTCAAGAGCATGCTGGTTATGAGGAGACTGACAATGAGTATGAACACCTCAGTTCATCCTCAAGACAAAGCCAAAGAAGACATAGGCGTGTCCAAGAAAGAAGGATGAACCAGGGAGATGAGCTTGCTGGTTTGAAGATAAAGATACCCCCATTCCATGGCAAAGCTGATCCGGATGCCTACCTTGAGTGGGAGCAGAAGATTGAGTTAGTCTTTCAGTGTAAGCAGTACACAAACCACAAGAAGATTCAGATTGCTGCTACTGAATTCTATGACTATGCTCTAAGTTGGTGGGATCAGTACATCACAACTTGTAGAAGGAATGGAGAGGAACCAGTTGAGACTTGGACAGAGATGAAGTCTATCATGCGCAAGAGGTTTGTTCCAAGTCACTACCACAGAGACTTGCATCACCGGCTTAGGAAGCTTACTCAAGGTTCAAGATCATTGGAGGAGTATTACCAGGAGATGGATTTGCTCATGCTAAGAGCAAGCATATCAGAAGATAGAGAAGCAACCATGTCAAGGTTCCTATGTGGTTTAAACCGAGAGATACAAGACAATGTTTGATGCGCCCCTAGGATGCTCTTTGGTTGATGGGAATGGATAGATCCTTGCAAGAACGAATCAGAGACTCAAGTTCTTCAAGGTTGTGGATCGATTGGTGACACAAGAGGGATGATAAGATCTCTTGATACTCCTAGATGAATAACTCGGATATAACACACCAAGCAAACACCCTTAGGTTCCTGGATACTACACACCAGAAGAAACTCGACAACTTGTCTTAGAGAGAGAGCCGTCAAAGAGAAAAGATAACTCGTTGATTAAAGGATGGATGAGTACAATAGGGTTTAGAGACCCATTTAAATAAGGAGAAATCGAGAACATGCTCTCTAGGGTTTCGGAAATAAGTAAAAAGGAAACTATAGTTTAACTTTAACATAAGCTTTTAAATGAAATAAAAATGTAAACTTCTTTAGCCTTGGACCGAGATAGGGCCTAAGTGATGTGAAAACAAGTTGTGGCCTCGTTAAAAACCTTCCTCCGGAAAACCTCGTGGGACAAAACCAAAAGCAAGGAAAAGAGCACGCACCCCATGTCTTGCCTAGACACTAACTCAGCTTGATGTAGAGATGGCTTGAATTGTGATCAAGACATCTCGGATCAGACCTTGTCCAAGACTTTCTTGTTGTGGATGTGAAGTGAGTAATCCAACAACATTCTCTTTAAGCTTCTTGACTCTGGAACGAGTCATGGGACCTTCAGGAATGGCTAGAGCATCATCACCAGGCTGCTGGTGCAATGTGGCTTCATGTGGCTCATCTAGACTCTCCTTGTTCTCTTTAGTGATCCGGTCCATGATCACATCATCCCCTCCCTCTTGAAAAGGATTTGTCCTCAAATCAGGTTCATCTACAGCAAAAGGAGCCAATTCAGTGACATTGAAGCTATTAGATACATCATACTTACCTTGGAGATCAAGTTTGTAGGCATTGTCATTGATCTTGTGGTTGATCTCGAAAGGTCCATCAACCCTTGGCATCAGCTTGGACTTCCTCTCGTTGGGGAACCTATCCTTCCTCAGGTGCAACCAAACTTGGTCACCTACTTCAAAGGTTCTCACACGTCTCCCTTTGTTGGCTTGCTTCTCATAAAGCTTGGTTTTCTGCTCAATGTTTTGTCTAGCCTTCTCATGGATTCGTTGGACCATCTCTGCTTTCTTCTTGTTAACTTGAAGAGATGAAATGGAGCAAAAGGATGAGTTTGGGTGAAGTTTGGGTCTTGTGCAAAAATAGGGCAAGACCTCCGGAGATTGTCTGAGAAAGCTTTAGGAGTGTTTAAAGGTTTCAAGAAGTGTCCTGAAGCTAGTGTAAAGTGGAGGACAAGCCCAGGAGGGACTTTAGGAACCATTTGGGATCAAATGGTGGAATGTGCAAAAATAGGGCAATACCTCCGGAGATTATCTAAGAAGGATTTGGAAGTGTTTAAAGGTGTCAAGAAGGGTCCTGAAGCTAATGTAAACTGAAGAACAAGTCCAGGAGGGACTTTAGGAACCATTTAGGATCAAATGGTCGAGTGTGCAAAAATAGGGTGACCCGTACGAATTCTGTACGGACCTGTACGGATCCGTACGGACCAAGGACGACCCAGAACTTTGATACTCGACCATTTGAAGTGTTTTAGGCTTTGTGCAAAAATAGGGCAAAAGTGTACGGACCATAACCTGTTCGTACACTCCCTGGTGGTCCGTGCAAAGTCCGGGACTTAAACCTAGTGGTTCTGATCAAGAGGAATCAAAATGGCATCAAGGAGATACCAAGAAGATGCTTTGTGGATAAAAGAAGATAAGGTGCGATGACAGGCTGGTTCTGGCTGTATACTTGCTGGAAAGGAAGAGCAAAAGAGACTATGTATCTAGCCAAAGAACCAGCCAGATTCATAGGAGCCTTTGGACAGCCAATCACAAGCCTTCCTTCCCTTGACCAGATTCAAACTCGCCAGCCATCCTAGCCATTCATTCTCAAGTGTTATCTCAGCCATTAGATTTAGGTTTATGATCTAGAAACATGTAAAGCCTATAAATGGTTGTAGTAGGCGATTTGTAAGCTCTTAAGGGAGTAAGGGGGGATTTCCCCTCTCCACTTCTATAAACAAAGCTTAGTGTTCTTGAATCAGTCTCTCTTAAATCTATCCCTTTCTTAATCTCTCTATTGTCTCTAAGTCTCTCCTAATCTCTGTCTCTGGTTCAAGCTAACACTAAGGGAACCAGACTCTTCTCTCTCACCATTTCGAGTTCTCTCTGTCCCTAAAGGGTTTGTTCATCCTGTTCTTCACACACACGAGTCCATACTCTGAAAATCTAACATGGTATCAGAGACAGGTTCATCAGAACTTGGTTCCTTCATCCGCTGAAGATCTAAGCTCACTCTCATGTCCATTAAAGCCCAAAAGACACTTCTTTTCCAGCCGGTTCAACCTCTACAAGAAGGTGTTCATCTTCTGCCCAGAAAGTGTTCTTGAAGACCCATACTCTCTCATACCCGTCCAGAAGAAAGAAGAGCCTTGGATCTAGAAGTTTTGGAGAGGACTTGTCCCCTCTTCATCAAAACTGTCCAGGCCGGTTCCTATTCAAAGATCAGGAAGAAAGGTGAAAGCTTTCACCTTGTTACTGATGGAGGCGACTCAAGTATGAAGAAAGGTGGAGTCTTTGACATGGAGAGTCCAAGGGGAAGGTCCATGGAGGAAGGAGATGTTGGGGTCAACACCAATAGCTCTTGTCCAGTCCATGTATCACTGGTGGTTCAAGGAACTAACACTAGTTCCTTGACTGTAAAAACTTCTTTCCCTTGAGTAAAGCTTGATCCTTTATGATCTATATGAACTGAAAATGTGTGTGTGTGATGTGTTGAAGCCTGAGAATGTGTTTAAAGATTGCTAGATGTAAAATGTTTAGAATCTGTTCCAGGTTGTGTTGAAAGAGACTCGTTTGGTTGTTTGAGTTGTTGAAATGCTTGCTCCAGTTCTAAATGATGCTTGTCATGATATTAGATAGCATGTTCTGAATCTGTTTGCATACATGAATAGAACTGATTAAAGTGAAGCATTTGGGTCTGGTATTTGGAAATGATAATGTTGCTTAGTCTCTGTTCTTAATGGTTGTCTTGCTAGGATGATAGATTGTGTGTCTAATCCGGCTTGCTTTCATGAATAGAATAGGTTAAGACTGTTGCATTCGTTTATCATTGTTACTGCCTTAAGGTTGAGACACCTAGACTTGAGTCTAAGGGTCGTTTAAGGCAGGAGTTATGTGCCTAATTGCTTGTGATTGTTCCTGATCAGTTCATCCATAGCAGTTAGAGAATAGTAATCTTGCATTAGATGGATCTTAAGACAATGAGATACTGTCTAAGTGCAATGCTTGTGACATTGGTGATCAAACTTGATGATTAGTCAAGGTCTGATCCCAATGCAAGTGTGTCTTATCTTGTTTGGAGTTTGAGTGTTGTTTCAGGTTCACAAGGAGTGTCCTTGTTCCGCATCAATCCGGAACAAAGAGGAAGACTTGCCCATTGCTGAAGCAGTGGAGAGTTGTTGGTGCTTGTGCATGAAGCCAGTAGTCTAAGCGCAGCTGTTGGGAGTGGTGTGCTCCTGGTTCGTGAAGATGCACAAGGCAAGGTCATCACTGAAGCTTGAGGAGGCTGGTGACCTGTGGGTACTTGGAGCTGAAGACATGAAGGTGGACCAGTGATTTAAGTGCAGCTGTTGGGGTGGTGTGCTCCTGGTTTGGATGCTTATTCAGGCTCACTTTCAAGCTTGAACCTAAACTCAATTCAAGCTTGAGGTGGGGACTTGAGTGAGCTACCTGATGATCTAAGTTCAAGACCTGGTTCCTCCTCACCATTGCACCAGGAATAGAAGAAGGAGCCATCCGGGTTTAGACATTGGCGAGTCTAGACAAGAGAGTGGTCAGAGCACTCTTGGCTGTGTGAATAAGAAGGTGACTCTACAATGCGGCTTCTGAAGTGAGGTGGTTAAGAGTTAGCTGAGGTATCTTCCAGCATTCCATTCAAGGTGGCGAGATCAGAAAGGAGTGGGCAGTGGTGTGTTGATCAAGATCATGAAGCAATCCTTCCAAGCTTGACTTGTTCCACATTGTCAAGCTTGAGGGGGAGTATTGAGAAGCTTAAATGATCTGTGAAGATGGAGTCCTTGGTGGTTATTCAAGAAGAAGAAGCAACCAAGGCAGAGAAAGAAGATGGTACTCAATGGAGTTTGTATCTTGGTAATCCGAGCACTTAACCCAACAAGAAGTTGGGTGAAAGGGGGAGAGACCAAGATCAGTATGAGATGAGCTAGATGAGCTCAAGAAGAGTTAGTGGTGTGCAACGAGAGTCGGTCCAGACTTGCACCACAGTGAGGGCCATGATCCAGAGTTCTTTGTGTCCACCACACTGGTTGAGACATAAAGAACTCACTGGCCAATCCCTAGGCCTTGGAGATCTTACTCTTTTCCTTATCAAGGTTTTATCCCAAAAAGGGTTTTCTTTGATAAGGTTTTTAATGAGGAGACTCTTCAAGGTTCCAAGCTTCACTTAGGATCACTAGAGTCAAGCTTGAGGGGGAGTGTTAACTTGAAGAGATGAAATGGAGCAAAAGGATGAGTTTGGGTGAAGTTTGGGTCTTGTGCAAAAATAGGGCAAGACCTCCGGAGATTGTCTGAGAAAGCTTTAGGAGTGTTTAAAGGTTTCAAGAAGTGTCCTGAAGCTAGTGTAAAGTGGAGGACAAGTCCAGGAGGGACTTTAGGAACCATTTGGGATCAAATGGTGGAATGTGCAAAAATAGGGCAATACCTCCGAGATTATCTAAGAAGGCTTTGGAAGTGTTTAAAGGTGTCAAGAAGGGTCCTGAAGCTAATGTAAACTGAAGAACAAGTCCAGGAGGGACTTTAGGAACCATTTGGGATCAAATGGTCGAGTGTGCAAAAATAGGGTGACCCGTACGGATTCTGTACGGACCTGTACGGACCTGTACGGATCCGTACAGATCCGTACGGACCAAGGACGACCCAGAACTTTGATACTCGACCATTTGAAGTGTTTTAGGCTTTGTGCAAAACTAGGGCAAAAGTGTACGGACCATAACCTGTCCGTACACTCCCTGGTGATCCGTGCAAAGTCCGGGACTTAAACCAAGTGGTTCTGATCAAGAGGAATCAAAATGGCATCAAGGAGATACCAAGAAGATGCTTTGTGGAAAAAAAAAGATAAGGTGCGATGACAGGCTGGTTCTGGCTGTATACTTGCTGGAAAGGAAGAGCAAAAGAGACTATGTATCTAGCCAAAGAACCAGCCAGATTCATAGGAGCCTTTGGACAGCCAATCACAAGCCTTCCTTCCCTTGACCAGATTCAAACTCGCCAGCCATCCTAGCCATTCATTCTCAAGTGTTATCTCAGCCATTAGATTTAGGTTTATGATCCAGAAACTTGTAAAGCCTATAAATGGTTGTAGTAGGCAATTTGTAAGCTCTTAAGGGAGTAAGGGGGGATTTCCCCTCTCCACTTCTATAAACAAAGCTTAGTGTTCTTGAATCAGTCTCTCTTAAATCTATCCCTTTCTTAATCTCTCTAATCTCTCTACGTCTCTCCTAATCTCTGTCTCTGGTTCAAGTTAACACTAAGGGAACCAGACTCTTCTCTCTCACCATTTCGAGTTCTCTCTGTCCCTAAAGGGTTTGTTCATCCTGTTCTTCACACACACGAGTCCATACTCTGAAAATCTAACACTTCTTGCCATCTAGGCTGATCCTTTCACACTCAGGTAAAGGCATTAGATCCAAAGGAGAGGTGGGATTGAACTCATAAACAATCTCAAAAGGTGAATACTTAGAAGCAGAATGCATAGCATGATTGTATGCAAATTCACAGTGTGGTAAGTATTCTTCCCATGTCCTTAAGTTCTTTTTAATGAATGCACGCAGGAGTGTTCCTAAGGTTCTATTAACCACTTCAGTTTGTCCATCAGTTTGCGGATGACAAGTAGTAGAAAACATCAGTTTAGTGCCTAGCTTAGACCAAAGTGTCTTCCAGAAGTAACTAAGAAACTTAGTGTCCCTATCAGAAACTATAGTTCTAGGCATGCCATGCAAACGAACAACTTCTTTAAAGAACATGTTAGCAACATGCAATGCATCATCAGTCTTATGACATGCTATGAAATGTACCATCTTAGAGAACCTATCAACAACAACAAAGATTGAGTCCTTTCCAGTTCTAGTCCTAGGCAATCCAACAACAAAGTCCATGGAAATGTCATTCCAGGGATGGTGTGGAATGGGTAAAGGAGTATACAAACCCTGGGATTGGACTTGGGACTTGGCATGCTTGCAAGTAGCACACCTCCCACAGACTCTGTCCCCATCTCTCTTCATATGCGGCCAATAGAAGTGATCCTGTAAAACTTTTAAGGTCTTGGCAATCCCAAAATGTCCCATTAGACTGCCCCCGTGGGATTCCCTGACAAAAAGATCTCTCAAAGAGCAGTTAGGCACACACAACCTATTGTCATAAAACAAGTAGCCTTCTTGTCTAAAGTAATGCCCTGCAGCAAACTTCTCACAAGAAGCATAAGCTTCCTTGAAATCATGGTCAATATCATACATATCCTTTATCTGCTCAAAACCAAGTAACTTAGCATCTAAAGTGGTCAAGAGAACATACCTCGGAGATAGTGCATCAGCAACTATATTCTCCTTACCTTGTTTATATTTGATCACGTATGGGAAGGTCTCAATGAACTCAACCCACCTTGCGTGTCTCTTGCTAAGCTTACTCTGCCCTTTTAGGTACTTTAGGGACTCATGATCAGTGTGTATGACAAACTCCTTGGGCCACAAGTAATGTTGCCACGTTTGTAATGCCCTCACCAAGGCATAGAGTTATTTGTCATAGGTTGCATAGTTGAGAGTGGCTCCTCCAAGCTTCTCACTGAAGTATGCTATAGGTTTCCTATCCTGCATCAACACAGCACCAATTCCAATTCTTGAGGCATCACATTCTTTGTCATAGGTTGCATAGTTGAGAGTGGCTCCTCCAAGCTTCTCACTGAAGTATGCTATAGGTTTCCTATCCTGCATCAACACAGCACCAATTCCAATTCCTGAGGCATCACATTCTATTTCAAACGTTTTAGTAAAGTCAGGAAGCATAAGAAGAGGTGATTGAGTAAGCTTCTCTTTTAGGCTCTGGAAAGCCTTCTCTTGTGCTTCTCCCCACTTGAATCCAACATCCTTCTTTATCACTTCAGTCAAGGGAGCTGCAATGGTGCTAAAGTCTCCCACAAATCGCCTATAGAACCCTGCAAGCCCATGGAAACTCCTCACTTCTCCTACTGTTGTTGGACTCGGCCAGTCTTTGATGGCTTTGATCTTCTCCTCATCGACCTTAACTCCATCTGCACTCACAACAAAGCCTAGGAAAACCAAGTTATCCGTGCAAAAGGTGCACTTCTTCAAATTGGCATAAAGCTTTTCATTCCTTAAAACATTCAGGACAGCCCTAAGATGTTCTAGATGTTCTTCTAAGTTCTTGCTATATACTAAGATGTCATCAAAGTATACTACAACAGAAATGCCTATGAATGATCTAAGAACATGATTCATTAACCTCATGAATGTACTAGGTGCATTGGTTAATCCAAATGGCATAACTAACCACTCATATAATCCATGTTTAGTTTTGAATGCAGTTTTCCATTCATCTCCTTCTTTCATCCTAATCTGATGATAACCACTTTTTAAATCAATCTTAGAAAAGATGCAAGAACCATGCAATTCATCAAGCATATCATCAAGTCTAGGGATAGGATGGCGATACTTCACTGTGATGTTATTGATTGATCTACAATCAACACACATTCGCCATGTACCATCCTTCTTAGGCACTAGGAGCACTGGTACAGCACATGGGCTCAAACTCTCTCGGATATAGCCCTTCTCCATGAGTTCCTCTACTTGTCTTTGCAACTCCTTGGTCTCAACCGGGTTGGTTCTGTATGCTGGACGGTTTGGAAGTGTAGATCCTGGAACAAAGTCTATCTGGTGCTCAATCCCTCTCAAAGGTGGTAAACCAATGGGATTGTCCTCTAGGAATACATCTTGAAACTCCTGCAAAAGAGAAACCATCTCACTCGGATACACCGGTGTAGAATCTGTTAAGTTCAAAAGAGTTTCTTTAAACACAAGTAAGATAGCAGATTGTTTAGAGTAGAGAGTTCTTTTGATATCACCCATGTTAGCATAGAAATTTGGCTGCTTAGTTCCAGCTGGTTTTAGATCAATCTCCTTCTTCTTTTGGAGTTGAACCTGATCTTGTTGAACTTCCTTAGGTGTCAAGGGAACCAGAGTGGTCTTGCGTCCCTTGAACTCAAAGGAGTGCTTGTTGGTGAAGCCATCATGGATAACTCGGCGATCAGATTGCCAAGGTCTTCCAAGAAGTATGTGACCAGCTTCCATAGGCAACACATCACACAAGACTTCATCTTCATATCTCCCAATGGCTAAGGGAATGAGGACTTGACTTGAAACCTTCATGGTGCCTTCTTCATTCAGCCATTGTAACCGGTAAGGTTTGGGATGCTTCTGAACCTTCAATCCCAACTTCTTGACCATGGTTTCACTCGCAGCATTCACACAACTACCTCCATCAACAATGAGGCTGCACACTTTTCCTTGGACCAAGCACCGGGTGTAGAAGAGGTTCTCACGCTGCTCTAGCTCCTCAGCCTTGTTTTGCAAGCTTAGAAGCCTTCTTGCTACTAAAAGCTTCCCCTGGACTGGTCCTTCTTCATGTTCTTCTTCAGTGTCTTCTTGGTCAGACTCGGTGTTGTCATCTTCTGAGGCATACTCTCCATCTTCCAGCAAGATCATGACTCTCTTGTTGGTACATTCATTGGCATAATGACCTCTTCCTTGGCACTTGAAACACTTGACATCACGAGCTCTGGAACTAGAAGCTTCAACCTTGCCTTTGCCCTTGTCAAGAGCACTGCTTGGTTTGGTCTCTTCTCTTGGATAGGACTTGTGATCCTTCTGGAACGGTTTAGACTCCTTAGGGTAAGGTGACTTCTCTTCCTTGGTGTTGTGTAACCGGTTAGAGCCATAGTGGTTGCGTGAATGTCCCTTCCTCTTGCGCTGTTGCTCCACAAGAATAGCCTTGTGTAACATCTCTTCAAGCTCCACATAATGTTGCATCTCAACATTGTCTTGTATCTCTCGGTTTAAACCACATAGGAACCTTTAAATGGTTGCTTCTCTATCTTCTGATATGCTAGCTCTTAGCATGAGCAACTCCATCTCCTGGTAATACTCCTCCACTGATCTTGAACCTTGAGTAAGCTTTCTAAGCCGGTGATGCAAGTCTCTGTGGTAGTGACTTGGAACAAACCTCTTGCGCATGATAGACTTCATCTCTGGCCAAGTCTCAACTGGTTCCTCTCCATTCCTTCTACGAGTTGTGATGTACTGATCCCACCAACTTAGAGCATAGTCATAGAATTCAGTAGCAGCAATCTGAATCTTCTTGTGGTTTGTGTACTGCTTACCCTGAAAGACTAGCTCAATCTTCTTCTCCCACTCAAGGTAGGCATCCGGATCAGCTTTGCCATGGAATGGAGGTATCTTTATCTTCAAACCAGCAAGCTCATCTCCCTGGTTCATCCTTCTTTCTTGGACACGCCTATGTCTTCTTTGGCTTTGTCTTGAGGATGAACTGAGGTGTTCATACTCATTGTCAGTCTCCTCACAACTGGCATGCTCTTGGCGAGTTGCATGAGGTCTCTCTTCTCTCCTAGTCTCTCGGTTTGCAACTTGACTAGTAGCTCTTCTGACTTCTTCTCTGAGCTCTCTTCGGATGTCATAGAGGTTGGTCCTCATCATCTCGGTCATGGTTGCTACCATGTTCTGATTAAGTTGAGCCGACATAGCCTCCATGAGAAGCTTGTTCTTCCTGACGAGTGCAGCTTCTTCCTCAGACTCGGATCCCATGCTTCCTGCACAAAGGTAAACAAAATAACCAGTAAAAGGTTTCTAGGTAACAAGACAAGCAAAAAGGAAAAAGGATAAAACAAACTAAAGCTTCTTCTGCAAGACAAAAGTAAAAAGGATAATCGGCTACAAGCAAAAAGGAGATTAGGGTTGCCGATTTCTAGCAAAAAGGAAATTCTTCAAATCTTGTCTAAACTTTTCTAAGCTTTTCTAGCACCCTAAACAACCTTAGTCTACTCGTGTTCAAGGTGATTAACAAGATTAACAGATGAAACAAAGTGATCTAAGAAGCATAGAACTTAGGCGGCTAGGGTTTCTCTCTCTAGGGTTTTTCTCGCAAGCAAAAAGGAAAAAGCTTAAATCCTTGTCTAAACTCTTATGAAACTCGAGCAGCCCTAAACAAATTAGAACTACAGCTTAAACAAGATGATAGAGATGAACCACGGATGAAACAAAAATAACAAGAGAGAAAAACGAGTACTTCCCAACCAAAGTTGCTCTGATACCACTTGATGCGCCCCTAGGATGCTCTTTGGTTGATGGGAATGGATAGATCCTTGCAAGAACGAATCAGAGACTCAAGTTCTTCAAGGTTGTGGATCGATTGGTGAGACAAGAGGGATGATAAGATCTCTTGATACTCCTAGATGAATAACTCGGATATAACACACCAAGCAAACACCCTTAGGTTCCTGGATACTACACACCAGAAGAAACTCGACAACTTGTCTTAGAGAGAGAGCCATCAAGGAGAAAAGATAACTCGTTGATTAAAGGATGGATGAGTACAATAGGGCTTAGAGACCCGTTTAAATAAGGAGAAACCGAGAACATGCTCTCTAGGGTTTCGGAAATAAGTAAAAAGGAAACTATAGTTTAACTTTAACATAAGCTTTTAAATGAAATAAAAATGTAAACTTCTTTAGCCTTAGACCGAGATAGGGCCCAAGTGATGTGAAGACAAGTTGTGGCCTCGTTAAAAACCTTCCTCCGGAAAACCTCGTGGGACAAAACCAAAAGCAAGGAAAAGAGCACGCACCCCATGTCTTGCCTAGACACTAACTCAGCTTGATGTAGAGATGGCTTGAATTTTGATCAAGACATCTCAGATCAGACCTTGTCCAAGACTTTCTTGTTGTGGATGTGAAGTGAGTAATCCAACAACATTCTCTTTAAGCTTCTTGACTCTGGAACGAGTCATGGGACCTTCAGGAATGGCTAGAGCATCATCACCAGGCTGCTGGTGCAATGTGGCTTCATGTGGCTCATCTAGACTCTCCTTGTTCTCCTTAGTGATCCGGTCCATGATCACATCAATGTTGAGATGCAACATTATGTGGAGCTTGAAGAGATGCTACACAAGGCTATTCTTGTGGAGAAACAGCTCAAGAGGAAGGGACATTCACACAACCACTATGGCTCTAAACGGTTACACAACACCAAGGAAGAGAAGTCACCTTACCCTAAGGAGTCTAAACCGTTCCAGAAGGATCACAAGTCCTATCCAAGAGAAGAAACCAAACCAAGCAGTGCTCTTGACAAGGGCAAAGGCAAGGTTGAAGCTTCTAGTTCCAGAGCTCGTGATGTCAAGTGTTTCAAGTGCCAAGGAAGAGGTCATTATGACAATGAATGTACCAACAAGAGAGTCATGATCTTGCTGGAAGATGGAGAGTATGCCTCAGAAGATGACAACACCGAGTCTGACCAAGAAGACACTGAAGAAGAACATGAAGAAGGACCAGTCCAGGGGAAGCTTTTAGTAGCAAGAAGGCTTCTAAGCTTGCAAAATAAGGCTGAGGAGCTAGAGCAACGTGAGAACCTCTTCTACACCCGGTGCTTGGTCCAAGGAAAGGTGTGCAGCCTCATTGTTGATGGAGGTAGTTGTGTGAATGCTGCGAGTGAAACCATGGTCAAGAAGTTGGGATTGAAGGTTCAGAAGCATCCCAAACCTTACCGGCTACAATGGCTGAATGAAGAAGGCACCATGAAGGTTTCAAGTCAAGTCCTTATTCCCTTAGCCATTGGGAGATATGAAGATGAAGTACTGTGTGATGTGTTGCCTATGGAAGCTGGTCACATACTTCTTGGAAGACCTTGGCAATCTGATCGCCGAGTTATCCATGATGGCTTCACCAACAAGCACTCCTTTGAGTTCAAGGGACGCAAGACCACTCTGGTTCCCTTGACACCTAAGGAAGTTCAACAAGATCAGATTCAACTCCAAAAGAAGAAGGAGATTGATCTAAAACCGGCTGGAACTAAGCAGCCAAACTTCTATGCTAACATGGGTGATATCAAAAGAACTCTCTACTCTAAACAATCTACTCTACCCAAAGGGAAACAAGGTATACTCTCTCTAAA
>CAJHQP010004915.1:0-50520 GCA_905132765.1 Moricandia arvensis | reverse complement strand
ATAGCGATTTGACTCATCGCGATTCAACCAATCAATTCTAATTGAGATAGACACAAGCAAGTAGGATAAATGAAATTAGAGAGAGATTTAATTCGAAATTACCGCCAGGGAAGAAGATGCGTTGAGTCGCATCTCAGATTGAGAGACGCCATTTTCATATGTATGGTTCGAGAGAGAGAGACGACGACGAGCTTGGAGGAAGAGGGGGAAGCACCGCCACAAAACTACTGTGCACGCCGGTGATATTTATTTTTCTGCTGATGTGGCAGTTCTGTAAGATATTTTTGTTAGTTCTACTGTGGATATTGGATAAGCACGAGGACTCTCTCCTCGGTAACGGCGTCGTTTTAGAATTTAATACGATGTCGGATTAAGTGGAAACACAATTTCTTTTATGTTTTTTAAATACCTTATTTAATTCACATTGCATAATGCACATATGATATGATTTTTATTGACAATGCATTAAAGTTTTCAAATATGGAAATATACGAATGTTAAGATTTTTTGGGTTTTTAATCAATTTGGAAAAGAATAGGAAATTAATTGGTTTATTTGAATAACGTTGTTAAAGACTATGGTTTTTTTCAAAAACAATATTTTAAAGTAACAGTTATTCATATATATATACATTAATCATACAGTAAAAAAAAATTATTAACTTATAAATTTTTTTACGATAATGTGGTTAATTCCATTCAGTTATTAAGGGAAAACTTATTTTAAAGTACATGTAACTATTAAGTTATTGTAATTCAGTTAATATGTGCAATAAAATTGAGTTTATATTTTAGTATCAAAGTTTATACCGAGTAGTAAATATAGATATTTGTTCGGACTAAGATCAAATTTTTAAAATTCAGTTACATAATTTTTATTCGAATATTATTGTAGAGTGGTCCATTTTGGTTAATAACTTTCAGTTTTAAATATAGTTGAATAGAAGGTAAAATTACTTTGAGAATAAAATAAATTATTCATTTATTTGTAATTTAGCATAATATATGTGTAGTAATATATGGTTTATTTCTTATTAGCAATGGTTTATTTCTATTTGCGTATTTTTATCGAATTTGATTGATAATATTTTAATTTTATATTTAATTTGTAACTTGTGTTAAAATCTATTTTGTAATCATTTTTGTTTTGGTCTAGATTATTTTGGGTTGAATTCGAAAGTTTTACATATCATATAAAATAAACACATAACTGAGTATTTGTAGTATTATTTAAATTTTCAATATTTATTTCTAGATATCAAATTAAAATAATATGATACTGAATATTTGAAGTACTTACTTACATTTTAAATATTTATTTTGAATATTGATTTGGATCTTTGAATTAGACATTTTTCATTTTTCATTGTTAGATATGTATTTAAATTCATCTATAACATTTTAGGTACATATATATGTAATATTAGTTTATAAGTCATATAAGTATATTTTTCAATGTTCAATAAAGTGGTAAGTAATAACTAGATGTTTTATATAAGATTAATGATTAGATAAATTATTTTATATTCACATAAAACTTAAGCATTAACAAATTATTATTTTATTATATATATATATATATATATAAATATTTTAGTTTTTGAGTTAATTATAAGACTCATGATAAATTATCAAAATTAGATATATAAAAAATTAAAAATTTTTGTAAATATTATTATTTCTTAACTTAACATGTTGAAACTATTTTATATCTATTAAGATCAATCTTAATTGATTTAGAACAATTAAACTTATTTGAACTGTATAAATTATTTTAAACTTATAGTACTAGATAGAATTGAGTTGTGACAGTGCAGTCTGAACTAATTTTTAAACTATGGTATTTTTACAATCTAGATCATACAAAAGTTGATGTTTTTGGTTTAGTTTCGGTTCATCTCGCTTTTAGATTTTTCTTTTCCATGCTTACCGGATAGATAAACTTGGGAGGTGAAATAATAAGGAAAGAACCCTTATGTGAAATAGAATAATAAAAAGCAAGAAATTCACTCTTGTTGCTATCACCGAGGCCCAACAGCTACTGACTCCTTTGTCATTGCCACGAAAGTCATCATCGCATAACTTAATATAATAATTTTCAAAGTGGATTAGAGAAAAATAAAAACCATAAAATCCAATTATTACACCTTTAAAAAGGGGATGATTAGATTGCATGTTTACACCTTTAAAAAGAGATGATTAGATTACCATGCAAATAGGACAAAGCGACTGTGTAAATAAAGCATTCTTGGTTTAAGCAATTAGCAGAATTAAAAAAAAAAGAACTCTGATTACAAAACTTTACAGTTTTTGAAAAGTTCTAAATACAATTATTTTTTTCATAGGTATGATAAGTAACTATACCATTTAAGTATCATTTATGCGTCTATCAAATATTTTCCGTAAATGTTTGTGATGTGCTAATCCAAGTTAAAATACAGTGGCGTATTGGAATATTATTTCCACGTATGAGCCGAGCCGAGCCGTTTAGAGTAAGCTGAGCCATCAATCTCCATTGATTTTTTAATTTAAAAAAAAAATATCAGTCGAGTTCCAGTGTTACCGGAAGAAGCCTCGACGTAACTGGGTATAGCCGGTGGACCCCTCAACTTATTGGATTTTTTTTTGGTTTAACATTTCATGTACCAAAACAACACCCAACAATATCTACTTACTCAACCATGGTTACTTTCTAACCCAAGCTGAGTTTATTTAAAGAGAGAGAAAGTCTGAAACCAAAAGCTTGTTCATATGTAAAAACTCTCTCTCTCTCCCAATTTCTCTCTCTAAATAGAATCTCCACCATTGTTGTTTTAATTTCTCTCTTCCTTCGAAGTCTACTCTTTTCTTGATGGCTTATAAGAGAGACAAGTACTAGATGCATTAAACTGAGATCTAAACCAAAAAAAAAATCATAATTTTAAGTAATTAATAGGTTTTTGAAAAGACCCTTTGTAGTGTTGTTTGATGATGAAGAGATTAAGCAGTTCAGATTCAGTGGGTGGTCTCATCTCTTTATGTCCCACTACTTCTACAGGTTCTTATTCTTATAAACCAATCTAATTTTCAAACAAGCCCCTTAAATTTCATATTTCTAACTTAGATTCCCTCAATTTTCCAAACAGATCAGCAGAGTCCAAGACGTTACGGGAGAGAGTTTCAGTCCATGCTTGAAGGCTACGAGGAGGAAGAAGAGGAAGCCACAATTGAGGAAAGAGGACAAACCGGTTTAGCTGAGAAGAAGAGACGGTTAAGCATTAACCAAGTTAAGGCCTTGGAGAAGAACTTCGAGTTAGAGAACAAGCTTGAGCCCGAGAGGAAAGTGAAGTTAGCTCAAGAGCTTGGTCTTCAACCTCGTCAAGTAGCTGTTTGGTTCCAGAACCGCCGTGCTCGGTGGAAGACAAAACAGCTTGAGAAAGATTACGGTGTTCTCAAAACCCAATATGATTCTCTCCGACATAACTTTGATTCCCTCCGCCGTGACAATGATTCTCTTCTTCAAGAGGTAACAAAATTTTCAGACAAAAAAAAATTCAGACAAGAAAAAATTCAGACAAGAGTTCAGTTGCTAAGTCTGAGACTTTTTTTGTTTTTTTGTTTTTGTCTTGATGCAGATTAGTAAACTAAAAGCTAAGCTTAACGGAGGAGAAGATCAAGAAGAAGAAGATGATGATGAAGAAGAGAACAACGGTGTTTCCGTCAAGGAGGAAGAGGTTTCGTTGCCGGAGAAGATAACAGAACCGCCGTCTTCTCCGCCGGAGCTTCTAGAACATTCCGACAGTTTCAATTACCGGAGTTTCACCGATCTCCGTGACCTTCTTCCGTTAAAGGCCGCCGTCGCCGCCGCGGGATCGTCTGACAGTAGCGATTCGAGCGCTGTGTTGAACGAGGAAAGTAGCTCTAACGTCACGGTGGCTCCGGCGACGGTTCCCGGCGGCAGTTTCTTGCAGTTTGTGAAAATGGAGCAGACGGAGGAGGTTCACGACGACTTTCTGGGTGGAGAAGAAGCTTGTGGTTTTTTCTCCGATGAACAGCCGCCGTCTCTACACTGGTACTCCACCGTGGATCAGTGGACTTGAAGAGATTTTGGATTTGGATTAAAATGCTCTTTTATTTTTCTCTGTGGATTCGCCGGAGAAATGGAAAAAGTGGAGGGCGTAATGGGAATAATGATGGTGAAATTGTAAGGGTGAATCGGAAAATAAGGAGGGGTGATTATGGGCGGGAAATAATTAATCTGGGTGAATTTGTAATTATGCTTTCTCTGGCGTTTCGTGCAGTTCTTGTAATTAAGGATCATGAGAATTTGAGAAAGGGGTGAAAAAAGTTCTAATGTCGAAATTCAACTTGGAATTTAATATTAAAACTGAACCCTTTCAATCTAGATTATTTAGTTTCTAGCCTTTTCAAAATTTATGAAGCATTAAACTAGATGTGTTGTTTTTGTTTGTTTTGGAAGTATATGTTCAAATACTAGACATTAGTATGATCTTGCATAAACTTTGTTTTTGGATTGATATATAATAAACTTCACATGAATTTGTTTTTAATCTTATCAAAAATAACATGTAAACATTGCATATAATAATGTAAAGAATATTTGTTTAATATTTTGATGTTAAATTTAGATTGATATTAAAACAATCTTCTACTCAAACAAAAAACATTACAAATTTGTATTACAATTTCCAGTGACAAAATTTGCAGAATTTTTTTATTGTTCTATTCACTATCATAAATCTAATATTTGCAACATTAATAGGATAATTTTCAACATAAATCACTAACATATTTATACATTGGACTCGACTTTACTGTAAAATTGTCGAACTTGAATGACTTTTTGATCATCTTGTATATTATGACAATCTTATTTTTGATATCATTTGTTGGTTTTAAGTTAAAATCTATCTATTAGTAGAATATTGTACATTTTGGAACAGAAAGATAAAGCATGCACAAAAAAATCATAATTATAGTTATATCTTACTTATATACTATATTAATATTTGTGTAAATTTGGATATTAAACTTGTATAGTTTTCCAACATATTTCTTTTTAGTTCAATTCGCCCTTTTGTAAATTTTGAAAATATAGTGGGCTTGTAGTCTACACTAAAACATTTCTTTTCAAAACCACGATTACTTATCAAAAAGTAAATTGATTTGTTTTATGATCTAAGGTAAAAATATTAAAAATATTTATGCTTTGTTTGATTTAGATTAGTTTAAGTTAAATTTTATCCATTCGGTGATTTTAAAACTCATTACGTATTTTGTATGATTCAGAAAATTTAAATTATATTAAAATAATTTATGTGTGAGTTCTAAAATTTATGCAGAATATTTTAGATTTTAATTATAATAATATTCTTATTAAATTCCATTAGAATTCATTTTAATATAACTTAATATATAAAACAAAAACAAAATCATTAAGTAATACTAAAGTTTTTTTTTTGAGAAAGGGCTAGTAATACTAAAGCTGTTCAAACCAAACTGAATTTTATTTACTTTCAAACCTTTTTTTTTTTTTTGATAATCCAGTATCCGACCACTAAGCGTGATCGACTAGCCCATCAGGCCTAAGCCTACGCCATTACAGGAATTTTTAAGCCTCCACTTAAGGGCCCCTGGTTACGCTAATGGTCTGGAGCGCTGGGGCCGCATGTGAATACCTCAGTGGCCCGAATAAATGTTTGCAGCCGACGGGGATCGAATCCAGAGTATTGGGGTCAAAGGCTCCCTCAGCTGGACATCTCTCAGCCACCAGCCCACTTAAGCGGGTTTTTACTTTCAAACTTATTTCATAAGATTCGTTTTATTTACATTGAAGATCATAAACGTGTTAAAAGCTATTAGCACTATATATGCCATCATAGGTGCCACTAAAAATAGTTACTGCATTAAGAAATTTTGAAGCGTTACGGATTAGGTAAGTATAAACTTAAGTGTTACACACTTTTTAAAAAGGCTTTTAAACGTAACGTCACTTTTTCTTGCACCAGCGTGTTTATTTTGTTTTGCACCACTCTTTTTATGACACTACTTTGTACTACTTCCACGTACCATGCAAGTGATTAGTTTCATAAAAATAGTACAAATCGTACTATCATCATACAATGCCGTTTAGGTTAATATTTAGGTATTTTTTATGAGTGGCTTTTACATTAGTTGAAACTTGAAAGTGTCTAAAATGGATGTAATAGTGGACAAGTTCATGATATATGTTTGTCTTTTGAGGAGCTGATGAGGCCAAATGAGGATAACCTTCGCAGGTAGAATATGATTAGACTCATGATTCTAACTTGGTTATAAATTAGTAATAGAACTCGAGTAAGTGATGGGACCATTCCATGTTTAGACTCATGATTCTTCCGTTGGTCTTGTGATGTTCCCTTTGTACCACTACTTGTGATCTAGTTGTTAAGATCCTTGTAACCCGGTGCAGCTTGTAGCTCACGAGGAAAGCTTACGAGTGGGCGGGCTAGCAGTGCTTCCCGTTTGTATAGAATAACTATATCCAGACTATTGAAAGATTGCACTTCAACTATATTTTTTCAATAAGTTAGAGGTTATCGTATGAGAATTAATTGTACAATAGAAGATTAGAATAAAATTAAAATATAAGACATCATTATTTGAAATTATTTGATCATTTGCATTTTATTAAAAAAAACAATAAAATTGTAGACAAAAAATATAATGTAGGTTACAATAAAATATATAGTATCAAAAGATTAAATAAATTATCTCAAATGATGATGTTACAATATTTGTAATTATGAGACACCAGATATTGTGTGGAAGCTTCTTTAGTTTAATGGTTTGAATAAGAATTCATTAATGTTTCTATGTAATGAAATCTGAGTTTTGAATCCTAGAAAAAAACGGAATTATGCAAAATAGTGAAGTGAAAAGGCTTACAAGAGATCTAGTATGGAGTATGCAAAATAGTGAAGTAAAAAAATCTTACAAAAAATATGTAGTACGGTGCAAGACGTACTGTCAAACTTGGATCTTATTGAACAATTAAGATGGTGCAGCCAGACGTGATTTTCATAAAACATTTAGCATCAATATAGAATTGTATGTAATATTTTTTTGTAGTATATAATAGCATATTATCCAACATTAAATATGACACTAGATACTACATATTTTACCGCTTGGAGTTTTTAAAATTTATAGCTGTATTGATTGGTAAAAAGGAGGCCAAACCCAGTTTGAAACATAGACAAACAAAGAGAAAAACATTTTCTATATTCATATAGTACATAAAAAGACATTTATACTCAATTGATCTAACATGTTATACAGTGTGGAGTTTAATTGTCTCAAGATTGTATTATTAAAATCTAAAGGCTATCATTAGGCTCGCTTAATTGTCTCAAGATTGTATCATTAAAGACTAATATGTTTAAAGGTAAACAGGTAAAGCTATGGACCACGTCCACATTTAATCAGTCATCATAATAAGTTAAGTATACGAAAATAAGTCATAGGATATTTATTTTAGAAGGATTAAAATACCTACAATATTAGGACTTGATTGGTAGAGCATTAGCATAAGCATTATGTTCTCTATTATCCAATCAATATTTACCTCATAAACATTTAGAAGAGCATTTACTAAATGCTAATGCTCTCCAAATGCTCTAGGCTCAATGCTCTCCTCTAGGCTCAATGCTCTCATATGAAGTTTTTGGAGGAGCATTTTCATTTAAAATATATAAAAATTTAAAAATAAATATAAATGATTGATTTATTTTTATTTTTAATATAAAATATTTTTATAATAAAACAATATAAATTTATATTTTTAAAAATAAAACTTGCAGTTAAATATTTTTAACTTTTTAAAAGAACAATATTTCACATTTAAATAATGATATAATTATATAATTACACATATCATTCATTATTTTAAAAAACAAGCATAAAAATAATATATATTTATTTATATATGAAACATATATATATATATATATTATTTAGACACTAATAAATAAATTATATATCATATATTAGTTTTTATAATAATTTTATATATGAATAATTTATTACTCTATAAATAAATATTGATAATTTATATAGAAATTTTATAATTTATTTATTTATATTTTTTTCTTTTATTTTATAATATTAAAAATTATGTTATATCCAAATATAATTTAATATTTTAATATAAATATAATTTAAAAATGAATACTTTTTTATTTCTAATAAAAAATAAATTATTAATATAGTATATATAGATGTTATTTTATAATAAATATATTATACACTAATTTCTATGCTAATTTTTAAATTGTATACTGCTAATACTTTATCAATCACTTTATTAAAAATTTTATTGAAAGAATACAGCTTCTACATCATAACGCTTCTACAGCATTCTGCTAATGTTTTATCATCTGTTGTACCAATCGAGGCTTTAGTCTTTAATGATATACTTTCAACCCAATTAAGCGAAACTAAAACATATTGGCTTGCACATCATAAAACTTTGCTGACTATTTTTTTTTGTCAGCATAAGTCTACATGTGTAGCTAATTACTTAGAGAATCTACATGTCTTATTTACTGTTGGATTACCTGAAACATATTGGCTTTCACATCTTATTACACTGCGTTGGATTTATCATTAACTATAGATATTTCATTTTTGTTATATATAACGCCAATTCATTTCCAGTGTATATTTTACGATAATATTCAATAATCGAAAATTTATCTTTGGCTTAGTTTAGTTACAAAGTCGGTTTGTAGTCTCCATGACTCCATCGTGGGAGGATACAATCGACCTTTATGTTACTACCATGAAAACCACATGTGGTAGCATCGTTTCCTCTATATATTCAAACAAATTATGTTGCAACATCGTTTTCTGTACACATTCAAAACCTATACGTATGTAGTCTTTCTATTGTCAGCAAAATATAAGTAGCACCTACGTTAGGGAGTAGAGTCTACGGGATGTAGATAATATAGAGAGAATCAATCTGGACAGTGATTTATTATGGAGCAATGAAAATTTGAAGTAGCTAATTGCTGAAATTTAACATAAAAATAGCATTTTAGATTCGAATTCACAGTCACTAGCTATAATTAATTAATAAAGAAAATGAAGTAGAAAACAATTTCAAGATTAAAAATGTCTTGGCCAGTACATGGATCTAAAAATTAGCTCGGTCAATGATCAAATCGATCCAATCAATATAATCAAATTTTAAATTTAAATTTAATTTAAAATTAAATAACTACATATATATATATTATAAAATTATTCTTATAATTTTTTTTTATCTTTATTAGAATCTAAAAATAATATAAAAATAAAATTTTGAAAATAATATAAAAATATAATGAAAATAAATTTATCTAAATAGATATTAAAAATAATATGATTTCAATTTTTTTCAGAAGGTCATGTACTGGATTTAAATACAAAAATTTACATTAATATCAAAAAGTTGTATATATAATATTTCGCACAAGGAGTAGGATTTCACCACGTAAATTAATAAAACTTTTTGTTTTATTTATGTTCCTTAAATTAATTAAAAAAAACTTTTTATTTTTTTAAATAATTATTTTGAATTGAATATGTAGGTATTGAACTATATTGAAAGTAACTGCTTAGATATTTTGAGTTAGGTATTTCATTAATTATATATTAAAGACTTGTGTGATTTGAATATTTTCATGTTCCATAATGTATAACCACGAACATATCTAGTTTATTTCGAGTCTACATGTAAAAGAAAGTAGGCATGCAATGACAAATAACAATCGAATTAATAAAAATGTGATGTATTTTATTGGCCTAATCTTCTTCGTAATAGAAGTAACGTATAAAAGTATTTGTGCTTAATCCTAAAGTTGAACTGTGATGCACACTTTTTTTTTGTTTTGGCAAACGATGGTTTTGATAAAATGACTATATGCAATGTAAGATTATGATATAGCCTAGGCCTGGGCGTTTTTACCCCAACCCGAAGTATCTACCTAAACCCGAACCGAAAACACCGAAACCGGATCTGAACTGTTATATAAAAATAACCGAACAGGACTTATAAGCTTAGTACTTTGGAGTTTGGTCATAACCCGAACCGAACCGAAATCCGAAGTAGGATCCGAAGATATATGAAATTAGTTAAATATGTTAATGTTTTTATATATGTTAAGGTGATTTAGATACCTTAGAGTATTTAAAATATTTTTGTAATTTGTTTTATTTAATATTTTGAATATGTTTTAGTTAATTAAGATAGTTTCATTAGTTTTTAATTAGATTGGTGAATAATTTATATATTTTAAATTTTTTATTGTCAATTTTTGAAGTTTAAAAAATATTTTTTTGGACGATTTTAAATTTTGGTTACAATCCGATCCGAACCGAATCCGAAAGAAACCGAACCGAACTGAACCCGATTTGATAATTAGTAAAACCCGAATGGGACTTATGAGCATAATACCGAAAAACCAAAAATCCAAATAAACCGAACCGAAACCGACGGGAGCCCAGAACGCCCAAGCCTATAGCCTAGGTTTTGCGGCTAAAAGTGAAATTGTTAAAGTAGAGGTAGAATTTAGGAGTTTTACAAAACATTGGGGGATAAAAGTAATAGGACAAAAGAAGGAAGAAGAGAAAGGGAACACGAGATTGGACATCATACACATCTTTGCTTTCATAATCCCACGACCACGACATATCTCTTCTATATTTTATTTAATTTTTGGAAAGCATCGAAAGTAATATTTCCATATTTAGATAAATATGAATACGTCAAAAAATAAACAACGAAGGACAACAGCTATATTCAAGAATCAAGACTCGATCTAATATTAACTGTACATGGAATCTTATCGAAAGGCCATGAGAAACATGAAACATCATACATGAACGGAAGGTATAACTCGATGCTAATATGTTTAGTCACATAATGACAAACATGAATTGAAGAGTTGTTTTTATTTAAGTGCAATTATAGTCTAACAAAACGTACATATAGTACTAGATTTAGTTCGTCTTTATTTCATAATGTTTTGCATGGTACCATTAGACTTGGGTTTATCAAAAACCGTTTATCTATGCAGACAAATTGTGAACTAAACTTATGGTAATTAGCTGTGGTGGTCAGATATATAAATACACATTCCTTAACCTTTTTGGGAGTTCATTTTGTATTTTTTTCATTACCAGTAAATATTCTTTACCCTATAAAAAATAATGTTATATGATAAATACATTTGATTAAGATAGATATAATCAAAACTGAAAAGATTTTTAAACTAATCAATCACTAATTGTTTATTAAAAAATAGAATATCACTAAGAGAAAACAAAATAAGACTCTAACCAGAACACATGAAATGGTTAATTCATTAATCATCCAATTTTGGTTATATGATCTAATCTGCCAAAATACAATTAACATAACGTCGATCCTTAACCTTGAGTTGAAATTCGTAAAATTTAAAGGAAGAAGCTCTAATATATATAAAACTTAAAGAGGATGGTAGAAAAACTTTAATTTGTCAAAAAGTAATAAAAATATATAAAACCAAAAAAAAAATCCAAGAAAAAGGTGATATAATATATTTATTTAAATAGTAATAAAAATTAAGGGAATATAATATAAGTCGACGTGAAGGATATAAATCATGAAGGTGCTTTATAGAAGAAGAAAAAGGTCGTCAGTGATTGTGCGCGTACGTGAAGTGGAAGCATGAGGCATCATTGTTAAGTGAATCTATCGCAGAACTCTATAAGAAAATTTTAAAAGATGATACAAATCGTCTGACACGTTCAGAAGCTTTACTCACGTCATGAATAGCATCTGAAATTGAGGCAATCAGATCTTAACAACACCACTGTATCTATATTACTCCTTCTTCTTCTAGTCTTTAAAAATATTTGATGTTTTAAGATAGTACATCGCTATTAAAAAACTCATTTTATCTTAAAAATATTAATTATAAATTATTCAACCCAATATAAAACAGATTACAATAAATTATTAGTTGTATAATTTTTATAAATTATAAACTTTATTAAAATATTAAAACATCATTTAATTTAAAAACATAAAAATATTTTTTAATCATTATTTATTTTAATATAGATGGAATACTATTTTTCTAGTATTAAATATATTATTTTACCTGAATTATTTATATTCCAGAGGATCAGTGTTTTTATTTTGGATTACTGTTTTCTGTCTATGCTACTATTTTCTGTATTAACATAAATACTCATTTATTGTTTTTATTTTTGTATTCTTATAACTATCAATTTTGGATTTTAATATATTATCATGTTAGATGCAATTAACAAGAGAGCTTGAATTTATATGTTGTACAGATGCTTTGCATCCTAAATTAGATAAACATTGATGCATGTATATATTAGGTATAAGGTAAAATCACACATGTCATGATCATTAGTATTATATATTAATCATATCTACATATTTTATTATTTAATTATTCTAGTTATATTTAACTAGATGATAAATATAAATAAATTATATGCTGGACTTCACAAGTAACACTCTTTTGGGATCTTTGCTTATGATTCATACGTGATGATAGTTTGAAATTAAATTGAGTTTTACCATTGCTGATTTTCACAGAAATACATTTAGGAAAAATAAAGAGTTGTGATTCCGAATTTTGTGAAATTTCTTTTTGAAAATATAATTTTTCTTTCTTTTTTCTAATATACTGACAAGTTTGTGAAATCGGGCCCACACTGTAGCTAATTTCTTTATACGAAAACTAATGAGAAAAAACTAGAGGGCCCACTAACCCATGTGACGTGGGACCTTAAACGCATCAAGAAGATGTCGTTTTCTTCGTTGCCAATTGTCACAATCACTTTGTAGATTGAATAATTAATAAATATAAATAAATAAACCTCGCAGGAAGGCTAAAGGAGGATGATAGGCACGTGGACGGTCCCCACTGCTTACCGCTCGGATAGTCGACAGCTCAACCAATCCAACTATTCACAGCCGTCCATTTCACCACTTTATCTATCCAGTCATCGTTGGACACGTCACAAACAGAAGAAAGATGAAAGAAACAGATTACTACTGTTGACGTAGATATATACACATTATGTATACATAAGTCTACAATGAAAGTCTTTTCTTTTATAACTTTAGATAAGAATCGTATAATCCATAATTTTATCATATATGATTATCAAACTATTTGTAACATATGAGATAATTGTTCATGATGAAATTTTTTCGAAGTACTTGGATTCATAAACAGTTTTGTATGTACGATATTTTCGATGGATTTGTTCTTCGTAATCAACGACAGCGATAACCGTTTCTACATAGAAAGTTCCGGAGAGTCTGGTGTAAAACATTTAAATACTAACTAATAGTCTACCATTAAGTTTATGTACTATAGAGAAAAAATTATAACAAATATTTCGTTAAATTAGGACATATTATTTATTCTGTACCCGGTAAATGCAACTCATAAATAGTATCAAGTAAAATTAATACAATTAGTATTTATAACAAATTGACAAAAATAATATTTATAGTAAAACATAACTAATAACAATAGAAACTTAAATTTAATATATGATTGCTTATTTGTTAGACATTTTTCTCTATTTCTAGACTTCATCATGCATAAGAAGTATACTCTCTGTCACACCAAAACATGACATTTGAAGGCCGTTATGAGCCTTCGATATATTACTTTATATTTTATATTTTCATGTTAACTAACCTGGTAATCAATTAACTTTAAAACAAATCCAAGTTTTTGCTCAATGGATTTTTTTTTTTTTCTTAACCTCGGGTATCCCAAACCCAGAAGGCCTAGACTAATCCCCAAGGGGAAGGAATGCCCACGGATAGACGCCCTTCCCAGTTTTTCAAATGGGCAGAAAGCATGGTCCATATCCGTGTGGGTGAACAAACAAATGTGATTTAGTTTCGCGCAGCAAGGGAGTCGAACCCGAAACGTTTTGGCGTCCCGATCCCAATCCCTACCACTCGACCACAAGTGCTCGCTCATGGATTTTTTTTTTGGGACAAATCAATGGATCTATTCTTTGCCATTTTGTAACTAGCAAATCGTTGCTTACAATTTGATTTGGTAGTCTATTTCCAGTGCTTTCCACGTACACATGTCTCATTTATTATATTTTCAAAATGTTATTTTAGTAATTTACTTAAGCAAGTTCCTAAAAGACTTCTTACTCTTAGATTTTCCTTTAGATCCCATTTTGCATATGTACCTTCTTCTTTCCAGTTATAACAAAAATGATCACCATCATCTATGATAACAAATCATGTATCTCTAAGTAATTATACATCTTATACTATCATTAAAAAATCTTATTTTCATCAAAAAGTTATGCATTTTGAATTTTCTTGGAGTATATATTTATTTATATTTACTCTCTTGTACTCAATAAATAACAAGAAAATCATACTTTATAAATTTAACTTTTTTTATCATGTATTATATTGTTTTCTTTGGTGTAATTTTTTTAATATTTTTTATATCATCTTCTACTGCTAGGGTTTGATTTGTGTTAAAAATGACTATTTACAATGTTTTGATTTTCTGTAAATAGTTGAAAACCACCTTATTCATTATCATGTAAGATATTTTATTGAACATAGGTATTTAAGATATTTTGATATTATTTTATAGCAGATGATCATTTACCATATATGAAGGACAAATCTAATCACATATAGTATGACCCATGCAATCAAATGGCTTATGGATGACTACAACGGTTGGTTTCTTTTTTCTGACCAAAAGCTTGACGCTTAGAGTGTGATTGAATATACATATTAGAGTAAAATTTTACTCTAACTTTAGTTTTTACTTTCATTTTCACTTCTTTCCACCAATCAACTAAAATAATATTTCAGTCATTTTACTCAAAAATTAGAGGAAACTTAACAAAAGTTAGAATAAGTTTTCTTTCCACTTTAAACAGGTAAAAATATTTACTCCACATTTTTCTAATTTCTTTCCTTTATCCCGCTTTATTCTTTTCACCATTTTACTCTCATATTAACCAATCACACTCTTATTTTCTTTGTGATATAGATATTTACAATAGACTTAATTCTATTCATTATGTTAACAATATATATTTGTATCGGTTCTGATTTGTTACATAGTGTGATATATCCTTTTTAAATATAAGTAATATGAAAGATAATACAAGATGGTAATACAAATATAGTTCCGACTAATAGCACAATAGTAATAGGAATATAAGATGAGAGTAAAAAACTTCTCCTTGAAAATTCTTGAATCCAATATTGTTTGTTGAGTATTATTGTGTGTCGGATACACTACAAGTGGTATTTATGTTGGAAACGATCAAAATATTCATGGGTGAATTAATAACAGAACATAACTCACAAAAATTGGAGTTCATAGGTGAAATGCAAGGTGATTCTTCTTGATTACTATCAGTTGATTTGAAGCTATAATAAATTTTGGATAGGGGTTCTACGTTATTTTGTGAACTTCATACCTACATACACTTATATAACATATATATATATATATTTTAAAATTTTTAATGGGTAGAATTCTCATTGGATGCTCTTACATTTTTAAACTATGGTGATTTTTAAATTTATTTATTTTACTTGTGATATTCCTTGTTCTTGTGATTTCTATATTCTCTTGATATTAGGTGAAGGAAAAGAAAACAGGATTGTAGGTAAGGATGGATTTAACATGATAAGTGTTATTTTCTAAAATATACTCATCTGTTTTACCAATAATATCATTTTACATTCATCCCATAAACTAAAACAAATATGTAAAATTCATTTATACCTCTAATAATAGTATTTTTATTGGTTGTCTATGTCGTAGTAAACATATATTGTGATAATAAAATATAAAACTAAAAATTTTCTACATTTTATATTTAAACTAAAAAATATATATATATAGTTAAAATTCGTAGTTTTTTTAAAAATATAATATAGCGATACGTATACTAGAGTTTAGTGATATTTTATAAATAAAATTTTAACTGTTTTCATACAAACATTAACAGTATTCCAAATCATTTTGACATCCGTGCTTTTGACTCCATTTATAGAAATAAAATGTTCAACTTTTTTGTCAACAAATAAAATGTTCAAGTTAGAAATATCATATAATATTTCAAAAGATTGCCTAAAATTCAAAGATGGTTGTATATTTTATTTAAAGATAAACATGTACAGCCTTGAAGTCACATTAATTTGTCAATAAAACAATTTAAAAATTGTGATAGTTCAGAATTGTCCCTTTCAAGTCTCAAGGCTTTAGTTCTGAAAAAAAAATCAATATTCTAGTTTGGGAAATTTAATGTTGTTGTAAATTTTCCCTGAATAGTTTGCACTTTGTAGTTCAATTCGAATTACAAAGAAATTACGATTAATTATTTAATTACAAAGATTATGTAAGTAGTAAAAGATGTCAATACAATCCCTGATACCCGTTAAAGGAGACAGCTTATACGGCTTATATCGGCTTAAAAGCAAGCTGGTATATTTTTTTGTCCTGCCTCGAACGATAAGACACGTGTCGGTTTAGCAAGTGGTCCTGAAGAATAGTTTGAGTCAGCAGCTGGTGGGACCTACCTCTTTTGCAGATATTCAAAGTCAAAAAATTCGGCCTTTTAATTTAAAAACATTTTCACAAAAGGAAAACTTTATTGCTGGCTGAAAAAAGAAAAAAACTTTATCATATGCGTCTGTCTTCACATATGCACACAAGGAGTTACTTTGTGTAGACTTAATCCAATTGAAAAAATAGAGTTATTTATATTATATAGAGATATTTTAAGAAAGCTAGTATGAAACTTTCAAAATGTAATAGTATACTTTAATTCAAACCGATGTTAGCAAAAGAAAAAATGGTGGTCTATTTCAAGAGAAAAATGTGACTCTTTTCATGTTATCATAACATTCAAACTATACTAAATTTTTTGTAAGAAAATATTCCAATTTTAAAATAGTTCATTCAGTTCTCCAAAAGGATAACTAATCATTATCTAAAAAGTTTAATAATAAATAGATTAGTGACTTAGAGTGTTTTTTTTTTCTGAAAACAAAATTGATGTAGATGAATTAATCTCTAGATCATCAACTAATCAAATATAAACGAAATAATTTTTTTAAACAGATTTTTTTAAAAATTGGTTTAAGCATTCAAACTTTCGATCGAAACACCCATTTAAACAATAATCTTCTACAAGACACATAAACAATAATTGTTCTTAAGACAACTAACCACTACCTAGTGGTTCTTAGAACATTTCATGTTATAGTTAATATACCTTTTTATAAAATACCAATACACACAAAGATACTTCAGTGATATATTACAAAAAAATCTGAAATATGATATTGTTAATTTTGAAGTTAGAGGTAATTAATATTTGTTATACTGACGGAAAGTTAGCATATATCTATACTTACAGATATGGAATGACACACAAAAAAAAGAAAATACTAGTTTATAAGAATTAAGAAAGGAAAAAAAACGTAATGTTGACAAACTAAAAAGAAAACAAAAGAAAAAGATGAAAGGAGAGTCGCTTTCGCCCCGGTGAGGTTTGTCTCCGAACGGCGACGTCTCGTGCTTGGCAATGTAGTTGCTGTCTTCATCAATAGTATCCACTTCCCACACGCTACACCATGACGCTTAGCTTCAGTTTTTGACTTTTCGACCACTTTGAGTTATTCCTTTTCTAAAAACTTAGAACCTTGCGAGAATATAAGTACATAAAAGTATAAAATAATTAGCATAATTTTTAGGATAAATAATTAGCAATTGCTCTTAAATTATTGATGCGTTTGTTTTTTTCATGAGCAGTATATTTACATATATTTGGGGTTTTGAGTTGGTACATTAATTTGGGTTTGGGTTTGAGCAGTATATTATGCTTTTTCGCCGCTAAATTGCAGAGTGTTTACTTTTATTTCTGCTTCCATTTTTCATACTTGAAGTTAGGATCGGCAGATAAATATATTTGTCTATCCTTACAAGATTGCTTCGATGGTTAATGTCTCGATGAATTCAATGAATCATGATAGAAAAAATGTCAAAATGATGATAATTCAAGATTATACGATGGAGTTGGATCAAGTAACGTGTCTTCTAATTTTTAAATATGTATATCATATCTTATCTAGTGAATATATTAATCTTGTAATAGTTATTTTCCATTGCGACAAACAATACAAAAAATGAAGAAGTGTTGGCAAAAAAATAAATCATTTGGTTAAATTTATGCACATCCTAAGTATGTTTTTCTTATGAAGAATCTGCAATCTGAAACCCTGCTAAATGATATAAATTAATTTTTATTAAGACATGATGAGTGAGGATTTAGTCATCTCATATGGTACCTTGGAGCCCAGGAGCAAAGTCTCAGGATGTACATAGTTAGGGAGGATCGGGCAACACAGTTATGCTACTTAAGTAATGGCCGTAAATGGCAACATATTTCTTATACATACTAACTTCAAACTTGGAAATGCTGTTTCTTTTACTGGGCTATCATATTATAATTACGCTCGTAGCTTCATACTGTGGCTTGATTTACTGGGTCTGTGTCAAGAGTCTTGTTGTGTGGTAGATGATCTATTGTACTCCATTGATATTTAGCCTACTCCAGGTCATCCAATAGTCGTATATGATCCAAAGGAAGAAGCTTGGAGACCTGTGAATTTATAAATGAACAACATGATTAGTCAAATGTATCATCGTGCTTCTAGTATGTGAACGTCTGGTTCAGAAAAGTAAAGCTGCTCCCGCTTTTGAGGTCAAGAGATCAGTTTGGAGTAAAGGCATCATAGACCAGCCTTGGTTAGTGGTCACTTGCTTTAACCATACAGAACCGCGAATCATCCGTGCGTACCCATCTTCAGAAACAGTGTTTCAGCTCCAGAAATTAGCAAATCATCAAGACCAGCATTGGCTTGTGCTCACAAGTTTCATCTAGCAACCATCTCTGATGCATGTCTTAACGTCTATCAGTTAAAATTGCAACACTCATCTTTCACTCAATGTACGACAAAACAAAACAAAAAAGCCCAAAAGCTTTTGTTAAAACACTAAGAAGAGTGTTCTCAAACCCTAGTTTCCGGGTATTCTTAGAACAACGGATCTAGTTTTATCTATCTTAGCTTCGCTATATCACTAAAAGAACAACATGATTAGTTAATGTATCCTCGTGCTTGTAGTATGTGAAAGCTTAGTTCAGAAATGTGAAGCTACTGACAAGCTGATCACTGTACCTAATTGGCCAGAGATCAGTTTGAAGTAAAAGGCATCAAAACCAGTTTTGGTTAGTTGTCACTTGTTTTAACCAGACAAAACAGCGAGTCATCCGAACATACACAGCAATGAGCAGATCAGAAACACAGTTTTGTGCTCCGACAACACTTACACCTCCAGAAACAAGCAAATCATCAGACACAAACATTGGTTTATCCTCACAAGTTTTATCTAAAAAACATCACTGACCAACAATTATCATTTAAATTGCCACATAAACCAAACACTCATTGTTCACTCAACGTATCCATTAAAAACCATAAATTCATTTCATTATCATCAGCGAGCGAGAGAGAGAGATTCAATCAGAGACCTATCTCTTTGAGAACTTCTTCTTAGAACCAACGGCGACAACTTGTGGTTTCGGATACTTCTCAGCTTCACTCGGATCTAACCACTTGAGAGCATTACGATTATAGAACGGCCAATCAGGCACAGTGATCACCGTCGCGAGAACAACCCCACCTGCGTAGATCATCATCATCGTCCCGAAAGACTCCGTCGCGTAGCCAACGACCACCGCGACGACGCCGGAGATCAACAGCAAGATCTGCATCACCTGCTCCACCACTTTCTGCCCTTGCCAATCCATGTCCGTAGAGAATCGAAGAAGAAACCCTAATTCCACAGATCTGACTCAAATTCAATTTTAATCACCTCGAAAATCGGTTTAATACTAAACTGGAATGATGTTACAATGAATCGGTTTTACAGCCTTTTACGTGGTTTAGTTAACTCAAGGGCCAGGAAGAGACGATTCCGATTTGGTCGGGTTAATTGGGCCTGTATATGATTAGTCACTAAGCCCATTATAAACCCATGAAAAGATTATCCTTTTTTGGGGGTATGAGTAAGCATATCGTTTTTGTTGCAAGGTTCACGTATTTGCATTTGATCATCCAAGAAAAGAATTATAGAATCCTTTTGTTTCCATCAACACTTCCTTTTTTTTTCTTTCAAAATTGGACACTAAGAAAAGAACTATCAAAACTTGACACTTGAACATTTTCAAAAGAATCAAATTCTATCTTTGCGTGAGAAAATTGTTAAAGAATACCTAGCGTGAGACCTTGTCTTTGTTAACAATAGCTAGTATATATAGATATGTATAGCTTACCTAAATTTCATCACAAACTAAACCCATACCTTTTATCAAACTAAAGCTCTTTAAGCCTTGAATAATCCATATCCATGGATGATTTTCATAAAAAAACTCCTACCTCTCTTCTTTTATGTCCCGAAGAACGATATGAAAAAAATAAAAATCTCGAAGTGATGACAGTTGGTGAGAAAAACTATTGCGTAATCAGCAATTCCTATGTAGTTGATGACGGTGAAAGCAAAAAACATTTTTTGTTCTTTCGCAATGATAAAGACAATTCCAAATCTTGTTCCTCTTGTCTGAGAAGGCTAGTAGAAATTAACCCTTTTTACTTCTATTGTCAATATTGTTGGCACAGCTACCACAAAGAATGTGTTGAGTCTCCCCCTATATTCTTTTACTCTGATCATCCAAAACATCCTCTTCAACTTATTTGGTTTCGTGATTTTAACCGCACTAAACTACCACAATGTCATTCTTGTGGAGAAAAAAAGGGCTTTTCATTATACTATTGTTCTATTTGTGATTTTTCGATTCATCCTTTATGTGCGAAAAACCCAACACCCCTTACTATAGACAATCCAAAGAGGCATAAACATACCCTTCATTACTTTCCAAGGAAAACTGCTCTGGTGTGTGATGTTTGTGGGCTGGAAGACAATACTGATTATATATATATATGTCTCTTATGCGATTTCACTGTCCACAAGCGGTGCGTCTATCTACCGTATGTTATAAAAGTATCTCGTCACACTCATCGTCTTAGTTTTACTCCCACTCTTCCTTACAAGGAGTGGATTAGTTGTGGAGTTTGTCGTACAAAGATAAACGAAAATTACGGAGAATATTCTTGCTTAAAAGAATGTGTTTATGCCATTCATTCTAAATGCGCAATGCGAGGTGATGTGTCTGATGGAAAAGAATATGAAGGAGAACCTGAAGAAGCATTTGAAAATGTTAAAATGTTTGAGACGGAAGGTGATGGAATTATACGACATTTGAGTCATCAGCATCATCAAATGCAGCTTGACAAGAAGACCCAAAGAGTGTATGGAGTAACCAAACATTGTCAAGCGTGCATGCTTCCTGTTAATGTTGATGATAATGTGTATAAATGCATGCAATGTGATTTTGTTCTCCATGAATCATGTGCACATATCCCTGGTGTGAAACAATTCATGCTACATATCCATCCATTAACTCTAAAATGCGATGAGTTAAGATTGTTCAGATGTGGAAAATGTCGTCGTTATTCGAATGGGTTCATATATGAGTGTAGTATCAAAGGATGTCATTGGATATTAGACATACTTTGTGCTTCGGTACGTGAGCCGTTTGATCATCCCTCTCATCCACATCCTTTGTTCATCACTTCTGAACAAAGCATATCCCAATCATGTTCCATATGTCAGTCAGAGACACAATTACCTCTAGATTGTGCTACGTGCAATTTTTTTCTATGTTTTCATTGCGCCACACTTCCACACAAGACGCAGTATGAACATGATCAACATTTTCTCATTTTATATTACTCAAAAGGTATAAATTATGAAGTTTATTGGTGTGAAATATGCGAAGAAGATATAGATTCCAAGAAGGGATTATATGCATGCGATGAATGTGGAACTGCACTCCATATTGCATGTTTACTAGGGAAAGATCCATACATAAAGCATGGAACAAGTTACAAACGTTGGCTAGAAACTATGTACGTGCGCCCTAACACTTGTTCAACTCGGCCTAGATGTATAAACTGTAGAAGACGGTGTTTATACACAATAAAATTAGAAATACCTTGTCTAGGCACACTATGTTCTTTAAATTGTTATGATACCTATATGTACAAGTTGACTTTATGAAGAACTAAAAACTTTGCAAAATGAAATGTTTGTAAATTTGGAAATGTTGACTATGAAAACGTCTTTAAAAGTAATTTTTGTTTTTCTTAAATTTATTGTGTTTTGTTTTTAACATATACAAAACCAAAAATCAAAATCAACCATAATGATATATAAAATTATTGAAGTAATTGTGATTTAAGTTAAGAGCATTTCCAATGATTGTCATCAAAATTTCCACCAAAATGATGTAATTCAAAATGAATTTGTATTTTACTCCAGTGATAACCTTCATTTTCCCTCAAAATAAAATATTCCAAATATATTTTATCACTAAAATTTATTACTAATTATAACAATGCTATGTATTTAAAAAACTTACAAATTTTATCCAACTGTAAATTTCATTTTAACTAATCTTTATTTTATACATAAATTTTGTTTCTAATATAAATGATTTATATGAAATTATAGTTGTATTAATGAAAGTTTTTCATTTCAATAAAGAACAAAACACAACTATATAATTATTTAGATATAAAATAAAACTATATACATTTAAGGATCAATTGCAAGTAAAAGTTTCAATAGTACAAATGAAGATAGTGAATAGTGTTTTCAAATTTGTGGGAATACTATTCATAATCTTATTTTTTCTTCAAAATGATGTATCATTAGAGAAGGTTTTCTCTCATTTTTTATGTTCTCCTTCAAAATGGTTTAACTAGGTGAATAAAAATGTATCTAAATTAACAATTACATTCCTAGAAAAACTTTATGTAAATCACTGTTGAAAGCTTTAATTTTTATGAAATCATATTGAATAAAAAATATTTTGTTTTAAGATTTCTTTATTATATATGTTATTTGGAAAAATATAAAAAGGAAACTTAAATAAAAGAAAAAGAAGATATTTATTTATTTGTTAAAGATATCTTAGTTTATGTTATTGAAATTATTTTTTGTAATAATTTGAGAAATAGATTAATTTGGATAAAATACTTATTACTCTTGAAATATAAATTATGTTGTTTATGATTATATTTTAAAGGAATCATTATTTGTTTACTTTAAAATCAATATTATTTTTTGAATTTACTTTTTGTAAATCACACTATAAATAAAGTATGTTTTAGTTTTACAATTTTATATTTTTTCTTTATTATTTAGATTATTTGGAAACGTATAACAATCGTAAAAATTAATGTGGGTAAGACACATTATATAATAAACTGAATTCTCAAATAATATCACAGAGATATGATTGTTCATATAGTTTATTATTGGTTGTTTAGAAACTAAAATTGTGTATCCACCAAATGAGGTCTTTATAACTCAAGAGAAGGCTTGTCTACTAAATTAATACATATAAACATGAACCTAAACACCACAAATAATCCATTGTATTATTGTCTCACAAATCATATATTCAAAGGAAAACTCTATATATGTTAATAATTATAATTTAAATTTTCAAAAATATAAATATCTAAATATATACATACAAATATCAATATATATATATACACACACACACACACATATATATATATATATATATATATGTATATGTATATAATTTTGAGATTTAAAATAATGATGGATCAAATATGTTGGGAGTATAAAAGTTGATTTTAATTGAAAAAACATTTATTTTTAAAAAGTAAAGTTTTATGTAGAGAAACACTCTGAAAGCTAAAAAAATCTTTACTTTCATATTTTACTTTAGTTTTTTTATTTTCCAAATATTAGTTACACTATCGTTATATCATAATCATTTTCATTTTTAGCTGATGAGAGACTTTATTATCCAACAAATCAAGTTCATACAAAAAAATGTGCCTCTCTCCAAGAAAATGTTCTTTTTCAAGCTCATAATGGGAAAATGTTCTTTTACAAGCTCATAATGGGTCTTTAATATGTAACACTCTCATAATAGTAGTTCATATGTTTTTTTGGTTTTGGATGTTTTCACATTGTTCAAATGTCTCCACTTTTACATATCTAAGACTAAGAGCAATGAGGTTGTTCAAAGAAAAATTCAACCGGTTATCCTCACAATGAGGTTGTTGAATTTTAAAAAATTCCAACGTGAATTAATACATATTGAAAATTTTCAAGTAGCTGAATACTAAGAGATGGTTCTTAAGTATTTAGTGAGCCCATTATAAACCCCTTAAAAACCACAAGTGTAGAAATACGAAGGGAGAAACTAATGAGAGAGTGAATTCACATGTCAAATACAAGTGTGGGTCCCAAAAAAACACTTTGATTGGTTATAAAAAATTATTAGAATTTTTTATCCTTTCAAATAATTGAAACTCAATTATTTTACAGTAAACAATTGTTCAAAAAATAAAATTGATATCAAAATTTGTGATTTCTTATAATTTATAAATAGAAACTAGTCTCATTTCATTTGGATACATATTTTTTAAATTAATTTTTACTATATTTTTTTTTACTTTTTAAAAAAAATAGTTAAACATATAATTAAAAATTATAAATATTTTATTTTAATTATTTAAATTAATTACAATAGATATTCTTATTAATATATAGTTATTAATTTATAAAAGGTAAAAAAATAAATTAAAATAGTGGAGTAGGATATTGAATTTTATTGAAAAAAATTATTGTAGAAGTAAAAAATGAAGTGGGTGTTGAATGATTAGATGGAAGAAAGATAAGATTATGCGTAGTGTTAAAAAGAAAACAAATTAAAGTGTGGGATTTAGAAACCATTGTAGTAGATAGTCTAAAGTTGCAACTTGCAACTGCAGTTTCACTGGTGAACCAAAGAATCATGTAAGCATTTAAAAGAGTTTCCATCTATATAAAAGTCATAACATCTCTCTTTCTGTCTCTCTACTAATTTCAAGAGTCATGCAACAATACATCATCATGCCTTCTATTAACAACCCTACAGTTAACTCTAACCTCACCAGGTCTCCCAGACTGCAAATCACCCAACTTCACCATCCCTTCTTCAAAAGCTCTAAAGAACTCACCTTGATCCTCACTAAACCTCTTCACATACCCTCTCGTCTCTCTACTCGTGTACAGAGTCTGATCCGAGTTTAGAAACCCTCTCCCTGAAACCAAGTCTTTAAAGTACTGGTTATCAAAAACCCTTGGCGTCGCGTCTAGATCACCCGTCACGTTCTCGTCCCCACCCAAAGGACAAAGCTTGTTAAGCTTCTTCCTGTAAACCGGTTCGAGAGCCGGATCCGGTTTACCAGAACCGGATTGGTTATAAAGCCTGAACATGATAGAAAAACACCGACCTTTACCAATGGAATGTGATCCAGACAAAGCCACCATGTCTTTAACGGAAAGATCGAATCTTTTGAACAGATCGATCAAGAACGTTGCGTTTGCTCTTGGGCTCGGCATTATATCGTCTGAATCTTTTTGACTCGCGGTTAAACTGTCTTTCCTCCCTAGCTTCACTTCCCAGTCCGGTCCTCCTGTCTGGTTTTTTTTTCCACAATAACCGAAATTACTAAACCGAAAAGAATCACTAAACCGGGAAAGTTTTAGATTTTGAGAGTTTCTTACAAGAGCAACGGCGTCACGAGAAGCCATGATGACTATGTCGGCACAGGACACAGTAGCTGGACAAGCTTTCTCTAGAGCTTCTTTGATGTCGTCGACAACTTCGAAAGATCTAAGTGAATTGATGTTGGAAAGTGATAGTTTCTCACCAAGCATGGTCGGTGTGTCGTCAAGCAACACGGACCCGTCACATCCCTTGAAGAAATTAAACAAAATGATTTTAGTTTAAAAATCGAGAGAGTTTAGTTATATAACCACTATTTAACCACGCGTTAGTGGTCGGATGGTACATATCGTCCTAGTCTCGCAATGACATAAGGTAAACGCTCGCGTCTGTTACTCTTAAATTATCCTAGTGTGTGACCAAGCGATATGGTTATCTATCTCTACTTGCGAACAACCGAGTTTGACTAGTAACAATGGTCATGTCTATTAGTCGGTTGGATCACGACCCGTCAGATATTACGGATCTAAGAGAGAGAAAGATCAAGAGAGATGAAGAGAGAGAGAGAGATTGGTTGTGTTTACATTAACGAAGCAGTCGTGAAACTGGAGACGCATAACGGAAGCGACGCTTCTTGCTTCTCTGATCATGGCTTTCTTCATTTCGTTTCTCACGATGGATTCAGCTTCAGGGCATGTTTTGCTGTAGAATCTTGGTCGGAGAATTTCACCGGTGACCACCGTCAAGAGAAGTAGGTAGGGGATGAGATGAGGAAGAAGAGGAGACATGCTTTTTTTTCAATTATTAAATGTTTTCTTTTTTCCTTATTTTGTGTTTGGCTTTTGGAAGAACGAAGAGATTTATAGAGAATTTTTTGGTGGTGTTCAGGAATGATTGCTTTAAGTGGGTTTTGTGCAAGTGTGGTGAGCTCCAAATGTCAGTTTTGTATTTGAGTTTAATGAAATAATTCCTAATTAAAGGTGTTACCAAAATAAAAGATTCCTAGTTAAAGGTTTGGTCTACTAGTTTCCAAATTTTATGTATAAGTTTTATTTTATACTTACTATGTTCCAAAATACATAACTATTAAAAAATTGTCTTTATCCAAAAATTATCATTAAAATATAAATTAAAAATTATTTATTCAGTTACAAAATAGACTATAAAAAAATACTATTGATTACATAATTTTGGATAAAATTAAAAGTTATATTGAAATAACTTCCTTAAACATGAGGGAATATAAGACTGATCTATAATCCAACATCAATCCTGTTTCGTTCAAAAAAAAAAAACATCAATCCTGGTCAAATCTTCATAGATAGGAGTTTTCTTAATCTAATAGTGTAAACACATTTATAACATTAAAACCAACTTTTGACTTTGTTGAATGGAATATAAATCTTATCTTCACGATTACGTTAGGTTGGTAAAATGACTCAAATATACCGTACAAACAGTACATGTATACAAGAAAACAAAAAGAAAAACAAATGTAACTTTTTTGTTTAATGTGATCAGTGCAGTTGTGGTGATCAATGGTACCGGTTACTACTCAGCTAAAATGTTACTCCTTTGGTTCAGTAAAAAAGTGTTATTTTAAAACATTTTCAAAAACTAATAAAAGAATTAATATTTATATTTATATATTTATTAATTACGCATATATTAAAATAATATTTTAAATAAATAAAATTATTATAAAATCAATGCATTTTGTACTGAATATTTAGTTTTAAGTAAACATAATTTGTATTAGAACTGTAAATGTATATGATATTTTGTAATATAAAGATAATAATTTTTGCGAGACAGATAAACTACTAAATGGTAAAACTGAAATATTTAAAATATCAAGTTTATTCAGAAAAAAATGAGAAATTATCAAAAATACTACTTTCTTTGTACCACTTTTCAAAAATGCCTTAATCATTTTTACCCTTGTTTTTTAAGAGGAAAAAACACACTTATAACCTTTGGATTAATTAATCTAAGATTTAGGGTTTAGAATTAAGGGGTGGTGTAGGGTGAGAGTAGGGTTTAAGAATGTAAACTTTAAAATTCTAATTAATTTTTGTCTCTTAAAAAAGTGGTATTTTTGAAAATATTTCATTAATAAAGATAAAAATGAAAAGTGATACAACAACGGTAAATTTAAAATTCCCCCCCCCCCAAAATGCGGTGTCAAAATTATCGCCATAAAAAAATAAGTATGTTTTCTAAATACTTTCACTCTTTAACATAGTGAATACTTCCAGTTAAAAAGGAAAACATAGTTCCTACTTAATCTGTTAACGCCGGATGCAACATTTATAGTTTTGTGCTAGTGCGTTGAAACACACCCAACACGCTGAAGTCAATATCCATTAAAGTCATGATATGTAAAAAAAGTTTTATATTCTGATTACTGTCATATTTTTTCTCCTTTTCATCCAAAATTTAGAAATTTTATTACAAATTATATATAACAGAAAATAGTATTACTACAAATAACTAAAATATAAAACTTGATTAATTATGGTTGATCTATTGACAAAACAATAATTACATAAAACAAGAGTAATACTTTTGTCTTGTCTCTATAGGGAACTATAATTCTTTTTAATATCAAGAGATTTAAAACCAAAGTCTTTAATAAATTTGATCTGAGACCACAACATCTAATATTTGAAATTGAACTGGAAATCTCTGATATAATGATCATAATTTTTTCTAGTTGAAGTAACAATTTTGGGTGAGAACTATACGATTAAACCATATTAATTCTTCAAATTTTGGGAGTTGAATGCTAATCATTCAGCTGACGGGATTTGAAAACGTGCATGTGGAGACTAGGGCTTTTAGTTGGATTGTTTATGGTTGGTTTCTTAAATCAGATTTGATATCTCAACCAGTTTCTGGTACAATAATTGAATAGTTTTGGAGCCGTTGACTGAGTTAACAAGATAAGTGGACCAAGAAGAGTCTTTGAGTTTACCAATCAAATCAATAGTGACATATGGTTTCAGAAACGGCATGTGGTGGATAACGTCTTCTAACCAGGAATCTTATCTTACACAATGCTTATCTAATCTTAAGATTGGAGATTGAAGACATCTGTGAGACTGTGATGTCCTCTACATTAAAGACTTGGAATTCTATTTACCATTATGATATTGAAGGTTGGTTGGCATAAAGAGGTATGGTACAAAAGTACAGTACCGGGACATATCTTTGTAAATTGGGTCACAGTCAGGAACAACTTATACATATTGTATATTGAGAAGATAAGATCTTCAGATTCCTCAGGATTTTCTTGTTTGCAGTGATTTGGCAATGTGTGACTTAACTTTTTCTTCTTCAAAGCTCATCTTTCACCTACTACTTGAAGGTGGTATTAATCAGAAAAAGACTGTACTAGATATAAGAATGTTGCTCTAGTTCTGGAATGAGCTCCTCAAACTTATATATACACTACATGTACGAAAATAAACTCGAGATAAACATTCATGAAACTCTAGACAAAGATTGTTAGTCTTACTGAAAATTCAAATTATTAGTTTAGAAGAGATGCGACTTCTACTTACTTTTCCTACAAAAACTTGTAATACTCTTACTCTAGGTGTAATTCCATCAATAATTTGTTTATAAAAATTCGTTTGTTGTGCTAATTTGGTTTTTGATAATTTTATAGCAATTTCTATCCATGACTAAACACCATATTAGTTAATCGATAGTCATCGTAAATTGTTTTTATAACCTCTTAAAACAATCTCAATATATTCCTCTATTTCTACATGTAAATAGAGAAATTATATAATAGAAATGAGTTGTAATCTAATGTGTTTTTTTTTTTAAATAGAGATATCCAAATAAAGAGTAAAATATAAAGAATTATTATCTTTCGACGAAATTTTACCTCATAACTTGTTTTTTTTGTTTAGAAAGTATTTTTTCTGTTCCATTAAGATATATGTTTTAGAAAAAAAAGTTGTTTCACAAATATAGATTTTTTGAGTTATCTATAAAAATATTGTAAATTTTTAAAAAATTAATTGACTTTAATGAATTATTATTGGTTAAAATTATTAAAAATTACAAAATAATAGATTTATTAGTGATTTGATGTATTTTTTTAATATATGTAAAAACACTAAAAGATCTATATTTATGAAACAGAGGAAATACTTAGGAAACTGGACTGACTTTTGGATATGAAGATCACATGTTAGATTTTTGGATATGAAGATCACATGTTAGATGTGAGCTTCTTGCTCTCAAATCTCATGAATAGTTTAAAACCGTTGTACTAAATTACTAATTAATGAAACTGGAAACGAAAAAAAAGCACGAAATGAAGTAATATTAGTCGGAGAGATGAGTGGTTGGCTGTCGTGAGATAGATAAAGAGGATTGTTGTGACATGAGGAGGCAAACAATTAGAGCCATTGGTTCGTATTTCCTACAACCGTCAAATGACTACTTGCATTTTCTTTATCTTTTTTTATCTGAAGCTTTTAAAAGTGTCTGGCACTAAAGTAAGTCGTCATCATCATCACGACTTCGCGTTCGTGCTGATGTGTTACCGTTCGGAGATATTATGCTGTCCCCATCTTTAGTTGTCAGTTTTTTATTTTATACACTTACTTTGGACAAACATCATAATTGATACATATGACTTAAAGGTATCGAGTTCCCCCAAAAAACCTAAAGAATTTGAAAACCAGGTAAATGAAACGCACATGAAGGCCATTGAATTGTAAATTTTACCTTACAACTTAGAGTGTGATTAGAGATTTTTGGGTCGACGAGCTATTTTCCCACGAAAACTATTATATAACATCAGATCTCCACTAAACTATGATCTAGTGTCAAATTTCTATGATTTGAAAGTTATAAACGTATTTCTCCACAAATTAATAATTCCGAATGTATTTCTCTCCAAACCGATATTTCGAAACTTAATTATCCATACACCATGGTTCTAATTGGTTTACTATTAACCAAATAGTTTAAACTGATTAAACCAAACCAAACCAAAATTCATTTTAAACAATTTTTATTAAAGACTATTGTTTATCTTCTTGTTGAAATTTCAAAATATATATTTTTGAATTCAAAAAACCTTTCCTAAAATATTTTATATTTAAAAAAATGCATCAAAATTTTATGTTTACAAAATTTTAATAAATGAAAAATAAGCTTAATAAATTTTGTGTGTTTTTGAAATTTGAAAGAAAAAATTAAATTTTGATAAAAGTATAGGTCAAAAATCTATATTTTGTTAAATTTTGACGTAAATCATTTTTTATAAGTAACATAAAAAGTTATAAAATTATGGATATTTATTAATTTTACATAAAACGCCACAATTTAATAACTTTCAAACGATTTACAAATTTTGGTTTTGTAAATTTATTTTAACAATTGTAAATTACAATTTTTATTAAAGAAAATTTTGCATTTAAAAAAAAAATAGAAGATTTTACATCAAAATTTTATGTTTAAAAATTTAATAAAATTACAATGAACAAATAAGCTTATTAATTTTTTGCGTTCTTTTTTTTATTTTTGAAAGAAAAAAAATAAACTTTGATAAAAGTTTACATCAAGATTTGAAAGTTATTAAATTGTGGCGTTGTGTGTCAAATTAATAGATATCCATAATTTTATAAATTTTATGTTATTGATAAAAAATGATTTACGTCAAAATTCAACATAACATAGATTTTTGACATATACTTTTATCAAAATTTAATTTTTGCTTTTAAATTTAAAAAAAAAACAAAAATTTAATAAGCTTATTTGTTCATTGTATTCTATTAAATTTTGTAAACATAAAATCTTGATGTAAAAGTTTTTTTTAATTTTTTAAAAAATGCAAAAAATATAAAAAAAATGAGGAAAGTTTTTTTGAATTCAAAAAATATATATATTGAAATTTTAACAAGAAGAGAAACAATATTTTTAATAAAAATTGTTTAAAATGAATTCTGGTTTGATTTAACTGGTTTAAACTATTTGGTTAATAATAAACCAATTAAAACCATGGTCTATGGGTAATTAAGTTTCAAATTATCGGTTCGGGGAGAAATACATTCAGAATTGTTAATTCGTGGAGAAATACGTTTACAAATTTTAAATCATGAAGATTTGACACTAGATCATAGTTTGGTGGTGATCTGATGCTATATGATAATTTTCGTGGGGAAATAGTTCGTCGTAGAGTAAATGAGAGTAACCTAATTAGAGTAAATGGATGGAAAAGAAGCAGAGTAACAAAATTAAAAATATGAAATTTATAATTTATTTCTCACTCCAAAAACAGTGATAAAAATTAAGTGGATATATACCTCTAACAAAACAGTAATAGCAATAAAATAAAAGAGATAAAAATTAGTTTCACTGATTGGTGTAAAATAAGTTGAACTGAGAAGGAAAAAATTTCTCGCTAAAATGACTTTTCAGTCAGATCCTTATACTGACCATACTAAAAATAAAACCACAAAATATTGAACCACTAGGATCATCCCGTTTTACGGGCGGGATACACTTTATTTGTGATTTAAATTATTATTTTTGTATGATTTTGTGGATTGTGTTTTTGGTTTGTATTTGCAAGAACCGTGTATGATAATGTTTTTTGTCTTTCAGAAAGTTTTAAATGAGAAAAGATTATATGTGATAAAATATATTTTGATTGTTTGCAATAATTGTTTCTTTATTAAAGAGTCTTGGTATTGATATGATGTGAATAGTTCAAATGGTTTCCATGTTGTTATTTTTTACAAAAATATGATTATGTATTTGTTGTGTTATTTGTGATTCATAATATTTGGATTCAGAACGATTGGATTGTGGGTAATTTTTGGTGTATGTTATAAATATATTTACTTTTTATGTTGAGAACATAGTTTCGACATGCTGTTGGAGTTGAAGTGGTGATTATCTGAAGTTGCATTTTTTTATTAAACGTAGAATGTTATATTAAATGAGAAGAAAGTAGTAATGCAAACCTAATCAAAATAAGAAAATATTGGAACTGGAAAGTGTAAAAATTGAACTGTCGCCGATGAGGATAGGTATTTGGCAGTCACCGTAAAATCAACACAACAAAGCCCACGTATATTGCACAACTCAGTTAATAAAACACATCGTTAATTTAAAGTCCATCCAATTTTTCGATTGCATAACAATTAAAAGCCCGTAAGATTTTCAAATGAGGTGTTGCGTTTTGACAAGATGGGACAGGTGTCGACTTCACAGCCTCTGAATTGATGACTTGGAATCCAACGTAGATACCCTAAGAGAGAAAAAAACACTCCTTTATATATATATATATATATATATATATATAGATATTTGAATTCATTAAAGACGACTTCATTATTTTACTTGATCATAAAAATTATTATTTAATATTAAAAAAATATGAAAAATATCATAAACGATATTTGTAATTGCCAATGTGCTCTCTTAAAAAATGGAAATAGTCGGTATTGCCAATGTGCTCTGTGTCAAAAGACTAAAATAAATCATATAAAAACATTTAAAAGGAAGGTCTTATACATAGCTCATTAGTCCAATAGTTTTGTTAAAAGTTCATTACTGCCGGTAGGATTAGGTTTAATTTCGGTTTAGAACTGGGTTTAGTGAAATTTTGATTGGTTAAGCAAAACGGGTATTATACATAACTTAATTACACATTTAAAGAAATTTGAGAATCAATACCCCAAAATTACTGACATTGGTTTAATGTATTTTCCACTCCTAACATGAACTATTTTGTTTTTTTTTTCTTTGCTAAAACATCAACTATTTTGTACAGGTCAATACTTACATTGGATGAACATAACATTAGTTAACTACACATTAGTGGTTAAATTGTACATGGCGTCACATAATGATTCTAAAGGTTGTGGATTCAATTCCGTTGCCTTTAGAATAATCTAGCTGGCCCATCGAATATCCGATTATCCTTGTGAGCAATCGGGTCTGGCTGACGCAGTTAACCAGATTTTCAGAAATTAGGCAGTTGGGTCACGACCCATTGGATATCTCGGGTCAAAAAAACATAACATTAGTTTTTGCCTTTTTGGGAACGTTATGGCATAGCTGTTCATGGATTGATTATATAGACTATAGCAGAACTTACAATGCCTCCTGAACTAAAACCATGTGTTTTTAAAAGATATATATCGTGAACATTTTTGGACGTCACAATAAAAATAAATAAGAGGTGAAATAAATAAAGAAGAAATGAATAATTTGTTGAGGATTGTGTATAATTTTTGTGAACAAGTTTCAAAATTGTTTGTTGACTATAAGATAAATGAGTTTTAAAATGAATAAAAATTAAATAAACAAAAATAAATTAAATTTTAAGATCATTTTCATATAAAATATGTAAATAATATTAAAATAATAATTTTAAATGATTTAGTAATATTTTTAGTTGTTCCTCTTGAATTTTCATGTGGAAGATTTTATATATTTAAAATAAGAATTATAAAACACATACTTAACTATCTATATTATTAAAATAGAGTCCTAAATTATCTACCATTAAAAGTTGTCATTTAACTTTTGGACTGTTTTAAGTTTGTTAGTGTATTGCATAATTTATGGACCATATTAAATTAGTTAAATATATCTATATTATTAAAACTGAAGTACCTTTTGGGACTGTTTGGAAGTAATGATAGCAGAATAAAGGAGAATTGTTTGGAAACATGGATAAAAGATTATACTTCATTTTATTTGCACATTTAACCATTGCATTTACAGTAAAATAAATAAATATATTTTTATATTTCTTTTTATTTAAAGATTCTGCCATTGCATTTAAAATTAATTTAAATTAATTAATTACAAGGATTTTTATTTCTTTGTGGCGAAAAGAAAAACACAAACTGAAATATATAGTATATATTGTATAACGTGTGAGTTCAGAGGCAAAAAATTACTTCATAATATATATCATTAGATTATTATATTATATTCTTTTAATTTGAAATTACATATTATAAATTTTTCATTTTTTCTTTTCAATTATATACAATTAAAAAGTTAATTTATGAATATTTATTTATGTGTTTTCTGTTTTTGATTTTTTATTAAAATATATTTTCCGGATAACAACACAATATTACCTTATTTAATTTAGTCAAATATAAAAATTAGAGAGTTCAATTTAAAAAAAAAATATCATAAAATAATGATAATTCATAGAAAACTAATTTAGTATGTTATTTTATTTTAAAATAAATAAAAAAACATGTTCAAATATGAATAGTACAATTAAATCAAACACCCGCACGGGGTGCGGGTTAAGTTCTAGTTTTTCATTAAAACTGTAGTACATTTTGTATTGTTTGGAAACATGAATAGTAGTTTAAAAAAAATTGTTTGGAAACATAAATAACAGTTTAAAAAAGGTTTTGTTTGGAAATAAAGATAATAGTGTTCTTTCATTAATGTTTTTTAGTAATTTCATTAACATAAAATCCAAAATATTTCAATTGTATATATAATTTATATAGATAGTCCATAAATATATCATTAAATCAATAGTTAGTGCCAAAATATTTCAATGTGTATGTTTAAATAGATTAGTTTAATAAAAATAATCTTTAACGTAAATATGTAATATACATATACATTTACATATATATATATATATATATATATATATTTCTCAGATTGTTATAATAATTATATTTTATATTAACTATTTCAAAGATGTTTGCTATTAATTTAAATATGTTATATACAAACATAAAAAATTTGGTAATTTAGACAACCATATTAATTTGTTAGTTATATAATTTTTCTTATTTCAACATAAATATAAGATAATATAGTATTTATATGATCTAATTAAATATTACATAAATTTTATTCTCTAATAGATCAAACAATAATACAATATGAACAACTTCAAACATATACAAACATATATAAAACAAACACAATTATATATGTTATATATTACAATTTACGATAACACTCATGCGGGTGTTTGACATGGTCATCTAAATATCCATCGACTACAATTCAGTTTTTATGAATGAATTTTAAGATAATTTTACATCCGGATATTATGAATTTACGGACGGTGTCGAGTAGGATCATTCAAGGTCTGGATAGGTTTATAGAAATCTAAAAATATCTAAAAACTGTCGGTTTACATATCATTAAATAATATTTAAAAAAAACAAAAATTAAAAATTCGTGCTTTCCAAGCGCGGATCAAAATTTAGTTAGAATTAAATTCTTGTTCAATGGGGGTAATACCGTAAACGTATACCTTAAAAATGTTATTTTCCATATTATTTCCTATAAATGGGTCAAAAGCCTGAGGGTTAGAAAGTGGTAAATGCGTTGGGCGAAAGATAGATAGAGTTTACAAAATGAAAGATTAAATGGGCTTACAGCTACATTCTGAATACCAAAACCCTAAGGCCCATTAGCAAAGCCCTAACAACTAATTAGAAAACGAAGAACAAACACTACTTTTGTAATATATAACATATATAAAATAAGAAAAATAGTTAATAATTTTTAAAATATATATTTTAATTATAAATATATTATTTATATTCTTTCTTTTTTAAATATAAAAATAAAATTATTTTTATTATTTTAAATAATTATCCACGGGTCATGTGGATTATCTGCAAAATTAAATGGAATAGGTGGAAGTCTGATATTTTCTTTTTGCGGATCATGAATGTCAAATTTTTGAGTCAAAGAAATGACTCAATCCACAGCGAGGCAAGACGGGTGGAGCCGGTTTAACCCGCTTCCCAGCCCTAATTACCACTGGTTGAATTAAGTTTAATTTAGGTTTAGAATTGAATTTAGTGAAATTTTGATTGGTTAAGCAATACCGATATTATACATAATTTAATTACACAGTTAAAGAAATTTGAGAATCAATACCCCAAAATTATTGACTTTGGTTGAATGATGAACTATTTTGTACACGTCATACTCACATTGGATAAACATAACATTATGGCATAGCTGTTCATGGATTGATTATATAGACGGTAGCAGAACTTACAATTGCGCTTAAACGAAAACCATGTGTTTTTAAAATATATATATTTCGTGAACATTTTTGGGCATCACAATAAAATAAATAAATAAAAAAGAAATGAATAATTTGTTGAGGATTCTATATAATTTTGTGAACAGGTTTTAAATTGTTTGTTGACTATAGGATAAGTGAGCTTTAAAATCAATTAAAAATTTAAATAAACAAATATAAATTAAATTTTAACTTTTAAGATCATTTTATAAGATATGTAAATATTATTTCCTGTAAATGAGTATGGGTCAAAGCCTTAGTAAACGTGAGCGTTAAAAAGTGGTAAATGTGATGGGCGAAAAATAGATTTAACAAAATTAAAGATTAAATGGGCTTACAGATATATTCTAAAAACCAAAACCCTAAGGCCCATTAGCAAAGCCCTAACAACTAAGTAGAAAACGAAGAACAAACAACACTTTTGCTTCACTCTCTCAAGTGATATCTTTTTTTTTCTTCCGAATCCGGCGGCGGAAATCTATTTTCTTGTTTACCGACGAGAGCTGCGGAGAATGGGAAGAGGAAGACACAGAGGTCGTTCTCAGAGGAAACATTTCAAAGAAAATAGAGAGAATGTCTGGAAACGCCCCAGGACCGATCCTTCCGTCGACGCTTCCGACAACTCCGTCGCTGAAAGACCTAACTGGGAACCTATTCTGACCGATAACCCTAACTTTGAGGAGTATTACAAGGTAACACACTCGTTGTTCTGTAATGAATCGAGACAGTTTATGTCTTTTTATTTTATTTTATTTTATTTTACAACTCTTTATCTAGAGGATATGATCTATTTAGGGTTTAGGGTTTTGATTTTAATGGCTTTATATTTGATTAATGGATCTGATTTAGTGATTCAAACTCTTGTGTTTGTGTGTACTACAAGGTAACACACTCGTTGTGTCCTGTAATGATTCGAGAGTTTTTTTTTTATTTTTTTATTTTGCAACTCTTTAACTTGAGGATATGAGCTATTTAGGGTTTAGGGTTTTGAGGTTAATGGCTTTTTATTTGATTAATGGATCTGATTTAGTGATTTTGTGATTCAAACTCTTGTTTTTTGTGTGTACTACAAGGTAACACACTCTTTGTTCTGTCTTTTTTTCCGCGTTTTTCATTTTTTTTAATACTCTTTTAACTTCATGATTTGAGCTATTTAGGGTTTAGGGTTTTTGATATTAGTGGATTTTTCTTTGATTAATAGATCTGAATTAGTGATTTTTTATTTATTTGAACTATGTGTGTAGGAACAAGGGATAGTGAAAGCAGAAGAGTGGGATGTGTTCATGGAGATTCTTCGTAAGCCTTTGCCTGCTGCGTTTAGGGTTAACTCCAAGTAAAGCTATTTTTGTTTTTCTCTTCACTATATAGTTTTCTTCATAGTATCAGTGAGGTTTAGGGTTTTGTTCCAATGTAAAACCTTGAAGTATAAGTCATTAACTGTAACTTTTATGGCTCGAGGTTTCAGGTTCTAACTAGATGTCTTCTCTTGTTCATGATTTGCAGTAGCCAATTTTGTGATGATATTATATCGATATTGGAGAATGACTTTGTGAAGTCTCTTCAGGCAGAGGTTGGGAGACAATGTTTGTAGTTGTTACTTACATAACGCCTTGTATCATACCTGAGGATGTAGTTGAATCGCCAATTGGTTTTTGATTTTATAGGCCATAGAAGGTGGTGAGTTGGAGGCTATTAAGCCACTGCCTTGGTATCCGAAGAATCTGGCTTGGCATTCTAATTTTTCTCGAAAGCAGATTAGGAAACATAAGACACTTGAGAGGTACCCTTTTCACTATTCACTAACATTTGAAATGTTTCTTGTTACTCTGGTAATTTTTGTGTATGGTTCAAGAGATTGTGTGTTAGCTAATGTTACACATGATGGTTTCTTCTTTATGTGCTTTTTTTTTTCAGGTTTCATGAATTTCTGAAATTAGAAAATGAAGTTGGAAACATGACCAGGCAGGAAGCTGTTAGCATGGTTAGATAGCTTACTATTCTCTTCCACCATTTACCTTGCTATATGTTAACTAATATTTATAAAACCATTGTTGAATTTAATCATACAGGTACCTCCTCTCTTCCTCGACGTACATCCAGATCATTTTGTACTTGACAGTGAGTTAATTTTCATTTGATATTGTTTTGAGGCATAAAAGTCTTCAACAAAGGGCTCAAAGAAGTATATGCCTTGCAAAAAGAAGAGATGTCATTGACCTTAAGACTATATCCACTGATGGTTACTGATCTCTTATTCTTCTGTTTGTGTCTGTGCAGTGTGTGCGGCACCTGGTTCCAAAACATTTCAGCTCCTTGAGATTATACATGGAGCATCAGAACCAGGAACACTACCTAATGGAATGGTTTGTATCTCCGTTTCATATTTTTAGTTTACGAGCTCTGTTTTAGGTGGATGGATAATTGATAGTTTTCTCCCTGAATAATCAGGTAGTGGCTAACGATGTTGACTTCCAAAGATCTAACCTTCTTATTCACCAAACAAAGAGAATGTGCACATCAAACTTGATAGTGACTAACCATGAAGGGCAACAGTTTCCTGGTTGCCGCTTGAACAAGTCCCGAACTTCCGAGAAAGGACTAATTGAAGATATGCCGATTAATCAACTTTCCTTTGACCGTGTTCTATGTGATGTTCCGTGCAGTGGTGATGGTACATTGCGCAAGGCTCCAGACATCTGGCGGAAATGGTGTGTTTCACCTTTGCCCTTTTCTCCTTTAAGTTAATTTATGTTGCATTTGTTTTTGATAATCTAATTCGTTTTGGTTTCTGCACAGGAATTCAGGAATGGGCAACGGACTTCATAGCCTACAGGTTATTCTTGCTATGAGGGGTAAGCTTTTTCTTCTGTGTCCCAACTAATGTAGAATGACCCGCCTGTCTTAAACATGTATGCTTGGTCTTGTCCAGGTTTGTCGCTGTTGAAAGTTGGTGGGAAAATGATATACTCAACCTGCTCAATGAACCCAGTTGAGGATGAAGCTGTTGTTGCTGAGGTATTTTCTAAGAAACTTCTTCACCTTTCACCATCAATCTGCTTACTGGTGTATGTGTGTAATAATTCTCTGCTTGAATTTAGATTCTAAGGAGGTGTGGAGACTCCGTTGAACTTGTAGATGTTTCCGATAAGCTTCCTGAGCTTATACGAAGACCAGGTCTTAAGACATGGAAGGTCAGTATCTACTACTATTAAACCTTATTGAATAAACCCTCTTATGGGATTACTCATGTATTTGCCTCTTCTCTGTTGGGTCCAGGTGCGTGATAAAGGTGCATGGTTTACTTCTTACAAAGACGTTCCACAAAACCGGAGAGGGGGGGTTCTTGTGAGCATGTTTCCTTCTGGGAAAAACCTCACGGACTCAACTCAGATCACTCAGAATAATGAGAATGGTGGTGTAAATGGCCAATGAAGATGGATGCAAAGAAACAGATGATTCTGTGGTGGATGCTGTTCCTGATGAACCAGTTGTTGAAGTCTCTGATCTTCCACTTGAACGATGCATGAGAATAATACCTCATGATCAAAACACCGGTGCCTTTTTCATCGCTGTCCTTCACAAAGTTTCACCCCTGCCAGGTGATTGTTTGTTTCTTTTTTGAGGCAAGAACACTGTTTCTTGATTTGATGAACATCACTTTTCTGAAGAACTTATCAGTATTATTCTCACAGAATTTCAGGAGAAACCAAATCCAAGAAAGCACTCATCTACTAAAACAGCTGACTCTACAGAGAAGTCTCCGCTGAAGAAGCGGCTGTCACTGCTGATGTTGAACCTGTAGAGAGTCCAGTAGAAAAAGTTATAGAAGCAGATGATAGCTTGGTGGAGCCTGAGAAGAAAAACACAGAGGAAGAGCCCATCACAGAAGAGAAAGAAGCCAACAGTTCGAGTCATGCAGGAGACAAGAGAAAAGTACCAATGCAAGGGAAGTGGAAAGGCTTTGACCCTGTTGTCTTCCTGAAAGACGAGACGTTGATAGATAGCATCAAGGAGTTTTACGGTATCAAAGATGAGTCATTCCCATTGTATGGTCACCTCGTGACAAGAAACACTGACACAAGCAGCGTGAAGAGGATTTACTATGTTTCAAAATCTGTCAAGGAAGTCCTTCAGCTGAACTTCGCAGTTGGACAGCAGCTTAAGATTGCTTCCGTTGGCCTCAAGATGTTTGTAAGTAACACAATTTTCAATGTTCAAGAAATCGCTAGGCAGCAGTTACGCAATTTATAGAAGATTGTTGATTAGGCGGGTGCTTAGACCGAACATTTAGGTCCGATTTATCTACTAGGCCAATTTTTAGAACACTGCAATTTCTATTCACTCATTTGTGGTCAAAACTTTGTTACCTTTTGAAACGCAGGAGAGACAAACGGCAAAAGAAGGTGGAAGCAAGCCTTGCTCATTCCGTATATCCTCTGAGGGACTACCAGTGATCCTTCCATACATCACCAAACAAGTTCTCTACAGTCCAATGGCAGACTTCAAGCATCTTCTGGAATACAAATCAATCAAGTTCCCAGATTTTGTCAATAAACAGTTGGGACAGAAAGCAATTGACCTTGTTCTTGGATGCTGCGTGGTGATTCTCAGCGACGGTGCGTGCTGTTTTGGTTCAATGTTTAGATGCTTTGTTCAAGGGTGTAAACAGTTTTGGTGTGTTTCTCAGGTGAAGAACCGGTGAAGGTGGATGCATCGACAATAGCCATAAGTTGCTGGAGAGGGAAGAATAGTTTGGGTGTTATGGTCACTTCTGCTGATTGCCAGGAGCTGTTAGACAGACTTGCCGAGAGAACACCCAAAACCGAAGGTGGTTTTGTAAATGAGAGCGGCGATTCGGCCGGTCCTGAAGCTATGGAGACAGCTTGAAGCCCTTCTTACAACATCATAACTTTGATATTGTTTGTTGTGCGTTTTTTGATTGTTCGCTTTTCAAGTTCCTTTACATTTAAGCATCATGATAGTTACCATATGATGGCTTATGATGAATGGATGGACAAGAAAATTTGCTATTTCCAAAATGTGGGTCCACTGGACCAGAACGTTTTAGTCAAATCAAGAGGACTTGCTAGTTACTACATGGTGCTCGAGGTGGTGATCACCTTTACATTGGTAGAGTTGTTCCATGTGTATTTAAATCGATTAGTGATGATTGTGGTGGGAGACCAAAAGGAGACTCGAACTGTTAGAAAGGGAATTAAGAAATTAAAAAAAGATGTTGGCCTATACTGGTTTCGAACCTGTGACCTTCGCGTTATTAGCACGACGCTCTAACCAACTGAGCTAATAGGCCATCTTGTTGTATTGTTCAAAAAGCTTCAGATTAATATCGAATTAAAGTTGCAAAATCTGACGAGCATCGCTGGATCCGAACCGGATCATTAGTAATGAGCCTAGCCTATTTAGAAAGTTTACTTATATTATTGCTCATCAAATCCTTGTTATGGTATATTACTGATTGGTATGAAGTAGGATTGAAAGTAAAGTGATAAGGTTTAAGTTAAGGAATTTGAGCTATTTGGGATAGTTACGATTTACTCTTTTTAGTTCATGTTTAAACCTATTTTAGTTCATGTTTAAACCTGTTTTAGTTCATGTTTAAACCTATTTTAGTTCATGTTTAAACTATTTTAGTTCAAGGGTATATGTAGTATTGGAGAAAAGAGAAATATGCTATGATAGCAATAAGTATTTTTTTTTGTCACAAGAATAATCCAAAAAGAAAAATAATCAAAAAATGTTTTATTAAGAGTGTAAATATAGATTTATATCTTTAGGATTAATTAATCTAGACATTAGAGATTAGAATTATGAAGTGGAATTTTGGAATGAATATAAATTTAAAATTAAAAATTAAAAATTTTAAAATAAAAAAGATTATTTCGATTACCTTTTTGCTTGAAAACGGTTTTGGTGGCAACAACTTAATAAATATTATTCAAGATAATTACCCTAAATCCCAAAAGAAAACCTGTTGAGGAGGTAGGAATATATATATATATATATATATATATATTTGTTTTGGTAACACGTAGGAAAAAAATTATCAACAAACTTAATTAATCCCTAAACTCTTTTCTCCACTTTCTCTTCCTTTGACTATTGCTTGAAACATGATGATACTGTAAGAGCACCCATAATGGGGGTGTCGAAACACACTTTCAGCGGTTGAAACTCATCCAATGAAGATGTTGATAATATGTGCTTGTCTACGTAGTATAAACATATGTTAAAAAGTTTCAACAGCTGAATTTTTTTTGGGTCCGCATTGCCACATGCACTCTTTGGTTGGCCAAAACATGTAGAACGTGTGTACAGTATCACAATTTTTTTCCTTTAAATCTGGATAAGATTTTAAAGCTTTCTTCTGATTAGTTGTAGAAATTACTTTTGATTTTTATCTCCATCCAATAATTCAAATACAATTTTTATATAATAATTAAAAAAAAAATTATATCAAAATTCTAGTTTTTCTCGATAAATAGAGACCACTCTCCTCTTATTTAGACACAAAAATATCATTTTTCATTATAATCAACTATTTAAGTGTTTTAAACTTTTTGGTTTGTTAAATAGATGCCAATAATAATCCTTTTAACACTCAAAACTCTTCTAATTTTCCATTTAATTTCCAAAATCCCAACAATTATCAATTTCCAAACCAAGCTTCCAACCAACTCCCAAATTTGCCATATTATGGTTTTTTTCACCAAATTCTTCATGCCATCATCTGTTCCGAATTCTCCTCCAAATTAAGGTTCGATAATGCAATACTTTTATCAAAGACCTCTTTTTTATTCTACTCCAACGGATGATGAAAATGTTTCGAGAGCAACTGAATTTCCCGAATTTTCTACACAAATAGCTTTTGGTGCCATGAGCGGTGTTAGTCAACCCATTCCAGAAGAAAATGCTGGTGATTCAGCTCAAGCTCACCGTAGAAGACCTAAATGGACCACCGATCAAAATCTGGTGCTACTTAGTGGATTGATTAAATATGGAACAAACATCATCGTTGGCAGGAATCAGAAAATCGAAGCATATTGGAGTAAAATTTCTGAGTACTGTAATGAGCATTGCTCATTCGACCCTCTCCGTGATGGAGCTTCATGCAGAAATCATTTCAACTATATAAATAAAAAGTTGAACAAATGGAGTGGCGCTTAAGCTAAATCTAATAATTCAAAATAAGTATTATTAAAAGTTATGTTATTTTAGTTTTAAGTTAAGTATTAATATGTAATTATTATGTTGTAAAAATATAAGAATTAAAAATTGTGGGTTAGGGTGTTGAATTTTATAAAACAAATCATTGTAGATGTTTAAAATGAAGTGAATGTTGAATAAATTAGGTGAAAGAGAGAAAAGATGATGTGGAATGCTAAAAGGAAAAAATAAGGGTGTTGAAAGAAGAGAGGATGTTGAAACCATTGTACATGGTCTTATGGATAATGATGAAATCATTGCTCCCGAAAATAATGCCACTGCTAAAACTATAATGTTTAGTTGTTGAAAAAAAAAACAGATACTACTGCAAATCAAGAACCATATTGAGCAAGTGTATCCATATATAAGTCAAATGGAGGTTTTTAAGATGTAACAATTCTAAAGACTTTGCTCATGGAAAATTAAATGCGTCCTGAAAATTAAACATTTTATAAAGCAAGTTCTCTGGAGTGTATACTAGTCACAAAGAATTTAGAGTAATCACAACATAAAATATGATGTACAAGGTTCCTTAGAGAAAAATTAATTAGATTAGAAAAGAGAATAGAAAAAGATTCTTATTGCAGAACTTTTAAGCATTGGTTCTGAATCTCTAAAGACATGCCAGCCCAACAAAATTTGAATTGGTTTTAAGAATTTTTTTAAAAAAGAACCCTTTAATTATAATATCAGTTTCGTTTTTTTTGTTTGGAAACTGTCATGGTTTCTAACCAATAATAATCCTACTCTTATGTGGGAGAAAATCAAAAAATGATTACTCATGTTATATTTAAATATCATTAAGCAGTCAAAACTTAAGTATTATCCAAAATCTCTTCCAACCCATGATATCTTTTTCCTAAGACTTGTTTTTTTTTTCAAACATGGAATATATACTAGGTTTTGGAGATTTTTGAAAGAAATTCCACTATTCTTTTTCATGAATAATTTAATATAGATAGAGGAGCATGAGCGAAAATACATTTAACAATAAAGGTCATAATTCAATGAAGAAGAATCGTAGAAACAGAAGAAAAGTTATGAGAATAATATAAAAAACAAATGACAAAGTTACCAAAAAAAAGAAAAAGAAAAACAAATGACAAAAATTAAGGAGATGATCCGAAATCGATTAATAAAGGTTGGTGGTGCTAAGTGGATGGCACTTGGAAAAAAACAATTTATTTAAGAAATGATGAGGAGATAATACCATTTTCTTCCACGTTGGCGAGGGTTCTAATCAAAACATGAAAATAAAAACAAGAACAATAAATTTCCTCGGGCAAAATTCTTTGCCTTATTTTTCTTTTTCTTTCAAAATTTATGATGAAATGGAGTTTTCAACTCCTACACACATAGAATATGGAAATAAAGAAAACTAAAAAAGAACATGGAAACACAAAACATGGAAATAAAGGAAAATGAAAAAAACATGGAAATAAAGGAAACTTTAGGTTTGCCCTAAACAAGAGGAGCAAAACAGCACTCTGCATTCACTCAAGTTGCTTTTCCTTTGCCTTTATTCTTCAAACTCTCCAAAAGAATCTGCTGTACGACGTCCTCTTCATCCAACAGAGGACCAGTGGATGAAGATGAACCATCAGTTATCCTTTCACTTTCATCGTATTGCAAAGCAATTGCAATCTGCTCATTTTTCTCTATCTCTTTCGCGCGCCTCCTCGCCCATTGTTCCATGTCAAGATACATAGATTCTTGAATAGCCTGACGCACTAACAGCTCTTCCATGTTTAGACTCTCTTCAGTAGCTGCAGCAACCTGTACATCCTCCTCCTCCTCATGAACTTGCTTTCCTTTCCCTTTATCCTTGCAACTCTTCAAAATAGCCTGTTGTTCTTGTTTGCAGGGACGGCGATTAACAATAGTTTTTGGACGAAGGTCTTGCATGTTTAGACTCTCTTGAATAGCTGCAGCAAATTGTTCACCCTCCTGATCATGATGACCTAGCTTTACCTTTGCCCTTATCCTTGAAACTAGCCAAAATAACCTGCTGTTCATCTTCATCTATAGAGGAAACATTGCTATTGTGTTCAAGTCGAGGAGGAGACGACTCTTCCATTTTTAGTGAAAGAGACCGTAACATGTTCCTATGCCTGAATAAGTGACAAGTCAAGCAGACAAAACTTGAGGTAAATTTTCATTGATTCCTTTTATTTTTTTCCGCATAAGAAATTTTCTTGACAGCATCGTAGACCCGACTTGTGAACACTGGTGTACCATTTCTAGCATTTAGCAGCAGTTCGGTAAGAAAGTTTAGTTCTTTATTACCTGGGTCAAGTCTTTCTTGCAACATGTGAATTTCTTGAACAATGGGAACTAGTCTCTCCATGGTCGACACCAGTTCCTTGAACAAGGGTTTGAAGTCCTTCACTTTCTTGGCCTTTGAAATCACCAGCTTCAGTAACTCCGTAACTTAAAAAACTACGGATACGGATTATGTTCGTGAAATTGCCGAACGAACTCCTGGCTCGCTAAATCATGCTCCTCTCCTAAGTTGGTTGACGGCTGTGACTGTGACGGTGGATGATGTTGGGTTGGAATCCCCTCGCGTTCCCGTCTCTGACGCAATATCTCCGCCAATTGCTGGTTTCCACCCGCCATATATTCGAGGACATCGTTGAGAGAAGCCATCTGCTCGGTGAGCGAAGCCACATGAGACTGCGTCGTCTGCAACTCCGAGCGCAGCTGAGCATTGGCATCATGCTGCTGCTGAGCATAAGATGATGTCGCTGCAGAGACATCGTTAATCGAGCCAATCCCGACGATACGCCCCTTTTCCTAGGGGCGACCTGTAAATAAAAATATTAATAACATTAAAAAAAATTTAAATAAATAATAAAAATTAATAGTAAAACAAATTATTTACCTCCTCGTAAATCTTATCCACTTCAAGAGTGGATAATACGACTGGAGTCCCAGTCTGCTGAGTCAGCTGAGTCTGGCGTTCGTCAATTCGGGCAACAAAATCGTTGTAGATCCGCTCCGAAGCAGGATCTACAAACTGCCCAGCCTTGTTCCGGTGGGTCCTCTGGTAAAGGTCTTTCAGAGATGGAAGAACTCCAGTCTCTTTAGCCTAAAAGAAAATTTGAAAATTAAATTAAAAATTTGGAATATTCAAATTTAAAAAAAATAGTTATTAAAAATCATCTTACCATGTCTAGACGAACTCCCGCGTGAGGTTTTCGACCCGTGCTGTGCAACATCTTCGTGTTGCCATACTCGTCTCTAGTCATGCGGTTGTCGGAGTTTGTGCTGGAGGTTCTGACCGAGTCCGGCAACCCCCAATAGGCAATGAGGCCATCCCACACCTCGGTTGTGAGGCAATCGGGTTTCCCGGCCTCGTAACCATCCACCTAATTTAAAATAATTAATTAGAATTAAAGTCAATAATAATTTTAAAACTATATATATATTATAATTTATAAATCTATACCTGATAGTCGCCCTTCCAGTTGTAGACCGTGTCGAGCAATCGTGTTTTAGCCTTGGCCTCAAACTCTGTCTTCACCAGCTGGTGAATCCCAAGAGACCAACGATACCTTTGCTGTAATTAACAAGAAAAAAAAGAGACGGATTAGTTCAATAATATTAACAGTTTTAAATAATGAAAATAAATTAAGTTGATCATTAATTAAACTTACAGCGAACATTTTGAACCACGTCTTTTTGGTGTGGCTCGCCGTCTTCTTCCAGTTTGGAGCTGCATCGGGAAAGTATCCCTTGATACAGTCCGTGACGCTACTTCCGACACGATTGTCAACATTAAACCTGGAAAGACACAAAATAAATCATTAATTAGATTAATATATAAATATTTTGTTAATTAAAAAATAAATTTAAAAAAACTTTTTAAAAATTAAAACATACCATAATACGTTTTTCCCATCCCGTCGGATAGGATCTAACTCTAGCAGCCCTTCTCTGCCTGGAAGGGCCAAAATATCCTCCACCGTATACACCGCAAAGGGTGCGTTTGGCGGCACTTGCAAATCGGGATGAACCCTGACCGGTGGAGGAGGAGGAGGAGGTGGTGGTGGAGGATCTCCCTGAGACTCGTGATGATCCGGAATAGAAGATGGACCGGGAGCTGACGAAGATGAACCCGGAGTATCCCGACGCCCAAATAAATCTCCGTAGTGAATCCCCCGATGATCAGGAGACCGATCAGATGACTGATCAAGAGACGACGTCCTCTTACCAGCAGTCCTAGCAATCTTGTCCGCTCTAGGCATCTAAATAAAAAAAATAAAACATTAATTTCCCGTATCATTAAAAAAACAGTTAAAAAGTAAATCAACCTAATCTAAATTCCCTAAACTATCCACCTAATCTAAATTCCCTAAACTAACCACCTAATCTAAATTCTCTAAACTAAACACTAACCTAACTACTACCTTTAGAGGATTCTGAGAGGAAGTTACTAGCAAATGCAAAATGGAACTGCTCGAGTTTATATAAGGAATTGGGTTTCCTCGTAAAAGCCTAGTAACCTTTACGAGGAAAAAGCTAGGCCCGTGTTTTTTTCCTCGTAAGACCCTAGCAACTTTACGAGGAAAAAGCTAGGCCCGTGTTTTTTTCCTCGTAAGACCCTAGCAACTTTACGAGGAAAAAGCTAGGCCCGTATTTTTTTCCTCGTAAGACCCTAGTATACTTACTACGGCCTTACGAGGAAAGGGTTTATAAAACCCCAAACTCAAAACCCCAAACCCTAAATCACAACTTTTAACTTATAAATCCCCAAACTCAAAACCCCAAATTGAAACAAACTCATAATAGAAGATTATCTTCTATGGGAGCATATGTCTAAGATATTATTACATATCTCTTAAGAAAAATTACTTTTAAGACATGTATTAATATCTTAAACACAGCTCCCACAGATGATTATCATCTATGGTTTAGTGTTTTTGAGTGTGTTAGAAATGAATCACCAAAAGTGGTTTTTATAGAAATTTTCGAATCTGTACGTTTCCTCTTAAGTTCGTAGTAAATGTGTACATTTCACGTAATGTCGTAGGTACACATCCTTTGGTCGGCACCCTATTACGCCCTCGACCTTGCGGTTTGAATCGTGGTTTCTTACAAAATCGACATTCTTCTAACTTCTCATCATCTCCCCAGTAAATCATGCAGTTGTCGATGCAAACGTCAATCGTCTCCGAGGGCAACCCAAGACTATATACCAATTTCTGAATCTCATAATAAGATTCAGCAGACACATTGTCTTCTGGCAAATACTCTTTAAACAAGTCTGCCCATGCATCCATACATTTTTCAGGTAGATTGTGATCGGTTTTTAATACTCATCATTCTAGCAGCCAACGACAATTTAGACAGACCTTCTTTACAACCACTGTAAATTGGCTCATTCGCAGCTTCTAACATTTCATAAAACTTTTTTGAATCTAGGTTAGGTTCTTCAACTTCATCATCATCATGAGTTACAAATGCATCACCTACCATATCATGAACCCTATCACAATCTACCATTTGTTCCTCCTGATGATGATAACTAGTTTCATTACGCAAATGATCTACCGGTTCAACTTGCAAATTCCTACTACTGCTAGCTTCATCATTCCTACAACTAGCATCTTCTCCATGTTGATACCAAATATAATAATAAGGCATGAACCCTCTATTTATTAAATGCTTCAAAACACTTTCACGAGGGCCTAATTTTGTATTGCAGCATTTCCGACAAGGACAGAACATCTTACCACTTTCCTGTGTGAGTGGTGTAGAATCTGCTTGATGCATAAACGTCTCCAACCCTTCGAGATATTCTGTCGTCAACCCTCCCGTTATTATCTCTGTGTGAATACATCCACTTCCGCAACTCGAAAATATTTCCCGGGCCAGACATTTTTTTTTGTGTTCGATCAAGCTTATAGCTGATTATTTTTTGTGTGTTTCAAATGAATCACAATTGTGGTATTTATAGAAATTTTCAAATCTGAGCATTTACTAGGAAATTGCTAGGAAAAGTAGGTACAAAATTTAAATTCGATATTTTCTATCTAGTTCCTCTTAATTTCGTAGTAACAAAACTCGTTCCTCTTAATTTCGTAGTAAGAAATTACTAGGACTTTACGAGGAAACTGTTTACTAGGAAATAGCTATGCCCGCGTTTTTTCCTCGTAAAGTCATAGTAACATTACTATGACTTTACGAGGAAACTGTTTTCTCGTAAGTGTACGAGAACCTTACGAGGAAACATGGTTTCCTCGTAAATTCGAAGTAAACTTGTAGTAATTTTACGAGGCATTATTTTCCTAGTAAAGTTTCCTAGTAAATGCTTAGTTTTCTTGTAGTGATTCATCGTACATTGACATCGTTTCTAAATTTTAACAGTAAATTTAATAAAACTTCATATACAATCTAAATCAATGGACTAACCACATAAAATTT
>CAJHQP010004914.1:0-50524 GCA_905132765.1 Moricandia arvensis | reverse complement strand
CTTACCTTAGCTAATCAAGCCGAGGTGCCTCAAGGCAACAAGGTAAACAAGTATGAAGACCGGAGGTTCAATGGAAACTATGATCATTGCAAGAGACAGGGGCACAAGAAACATCAGTGCTGGATACTCCACCCACATCTCAAGCCATCCAAGTTCATTAAGGATAGAAATGGAAGGGCGAATGTGAGTTATGGAGGAGGTGATCAAGCTGGAGCTAGACCTTCAACTCGGGCACAAGATACTGAGGGGTGTGATGGTGGTGAAAACAAGGCCTTGGTGACCTACACTGCTCAAACCAACCGTCCAAATGAGCATGAGTTCATCCGCCGATCAGAATGCTCAAAGACAATGGTAACATCTTTGGTAACCTCAGGGGGTATTCTTTTGGTGCATCTAAGCTTACTAGTTTCCATGATCAAAAGAATGCTTATACTCAATCTAGGATTGCTGGTCTATCTCATAGTGCTTGTAGCATGTCTAAACCGTTGATAATTGATTCATGTGCATCACATCATATGATTAGTGATACTAGTCTTAATAGAGACATAGAACCTGCTAATGGACATGTTATGATAGATAATGGGGATAGGATTCCAATAAGGGGTATAGGCAAGTTAAAACTGTTTGATAAGGAATCTAGAGCTTTCTACATGCCTGAGTTTACATCAAACTTGTTTCAGTTAAGAAATGTACTAATGACTTGCAATGCAAGGTTATTTTCAGTCCTAATGATGTGAAGTTTCAGGATATTGAGAGCAGCCGAGTGATTGGGCAAGGAGTTACAAAAGGAGACCAGTATTTACTTGAAGAGTTTACTTCTCTACCTAAGCATAGTTGTTCTTTTACTTCTGTTCCTGGTTTTACTTTGAATAAAAATGCTTTGTGGCATGCTAGACTAGGACATCCACATGTTAGGGCTCTAAACTTAATGGTTCCAGGTGTTGTTTTCGAAAATAATGATTGTGAAGCATGTATCTAAGGCAAGCATTGTAAGACTGTTTTCCATAAGTCAAGTACTATCTATGATCAGTGTTTTGATTTAATACATTCAGATGTTTGGACTGCTCCTTGCTTGTCTAGAGAGAATCATAAATACTTTGTCACATTCATAGATGAGAAGTCGAAATACATTTGGATAACCTTTATTCCATCTAAAGATAGGGTGCTTGATGCATTTAGAAATTTTCAAGCTTATGTGGCTAACCACTTCAATTCTAAGCTTAAAATTTTCAGATCAGATAATGGTGGGGAATATACAAGTCAAGCTTTCAAACAACACCTATCTGAACATGGAATCCTGCATCAAACAAGCTGCCCTTACACTCCTCAATAGAATGGAGTGGCCGAGAGAAAGAACCGGCACCTTATGGAGGTTGCTCGCTCTATGATGCTCTAAGCAAATGTACCCAAGAGATTCTAGAGTGATGCTGTTGCCACAGCATGTTACCTTATCAGCCGCACCCCAACCAAGATCCTTGAAGATCAGTCCCCATTTGAGGTTCTGAACAAGTATAGGCCGGCCTTAGATCACATCCGGGTCTTTGGTTGTCTTTGCTTTGTTCACAAACCAGGGGAGTTAAGGAAAACATTGGAGGAAAAGAGCACAAAGGGTATGTTCATTGGGTACTCACCTACGCAGAAAGGGTACAAGTGTTATGATCCGGTTACCAGAAGGGTACTTGTGTCAAGGGATGTCAAATTTGTGGAAGAAAAAGGATACTATGAAGAAAATAACCAAGGAGAGCTCAAGGATTTGGCTTCGGATAAGGCAGCCAATCTAAGAATCATTTTGGAGGGTCTTGGAATCAACTTGAACCAGGATCCAAATAGTGGAGGAGAACAACAATCAGGACCCCACACTGCTGATACGAATGGCCAGGAACCCCACCTTAATTATGAGGGGGAAATGAACCTGAGATGGATAATCAGCCTAAAGAAGATTCAGGTTCTCAACATGATCAAGGTATGGATCAAGGAAATGAAGATGGAGAAGCCTCAAATGAGCACCCGGAAGAAGAAGGAGAGGTCGAGGATGATCAACCAGAAGTAACTCAACCCTTGAGAAGAAGCACTAGGGTGAGGAATCCTCCATCCAACTGGATTAACAACCGGGTATACTACAATGCACAAGCAGCTGAGCATCCTGCCCAAGCTGTTTGAACATTAGTTCACTACCCGGAAGAGCATTATGCCTTCATGATCAGTCTGGATGAGATTCAGATACCAAAATCCTATGAAGAAGCCATGCGAGACAAAGAGTGGAGGGAATCCGTTGGAGCTGAAGCAGAAGCAATGATCAAGAATGATACTTGGTATGAGAGTGAACTACCAAAAGGAAAGAAAGCTGTGACTAGCAGATGGATATTCACTATCAAGTATCTTGCGAATGGGAAGATTGATAGGAAGAAGACAAGGCTTGTGGCAAGAGGGCTCACTTAAACCTATGGAGAGGACTATGTTGACATCTTTGCCTCAGTTGCAAAGTTTCACACTATCCGGATAGTACTCTCTCTTGCAGTGAACTTAGAGTGGGGTCTTTGGCAAATGGATGTGAAGAATGCCTTCCTACAAGGAGAGATTGAAGATGAGGTATACATGTAGCCTCCTCCTGGTCTTGAGCATTTAGTTAAGGATGGAAACGTTCTGAGGCTGAAGAAGGCCATTTATGGTCTAAAGCAGTCTCCTAGAGCCTGGTAAACCAAGCTAAGCACTACCCTAAATGGGAAAGGCTTCAAGAAGTCGAAACTCGGCCACATCCTCTTCACCTTGACCATTTCATCAGGTATTTTAGTTCTTCTTATGTATGTTGATGATATCATCATCACAGGAAGTGACAAGGATGATATTAAATCAACCAAGGACTTTCTAAAGTCGGTTTTTGAGATAGAAGACTTGGGGGAAATGAAATACTTTCTTGGAATTGAGATATGTAGATCCAAGGAAGGTTTGTTTCTTTCCCAAAGGAAATATACACTTGATCTTTTGAAATATGCAGGTAAACTTGGAGGAAAGACTGTGAAGACATCCTTAGAAGATGGGTATAAGGTTCCACGTGAGAGGGAGATTGAAGATAGCCATCCGTTCAAAGATGCCAAGCTTTACAGAAAGCTTGTGGGTAAGTTGATCTACCTAACCATCACTCGTCCTGATATATGTTTTGCTGTGAACCAGGTAAGTCAACATATGCAAGGACCAAAGGAGCATCATTGGAACATGGTTGGCCGGATCCTGATGTACCTTAGTGGCTCACCAGAACAAGGAGTGTGGATGGGAGTTAACCGGAGCACTTAAGTGGTTGGCTACTGTGATGCTGATTGGGCAGGAGATAGAGCATATAGGAAATCAACAACCGGCTATTGTACTTTCATTGGAGGGAATCTAGTTACTTGGAAGAGCAAGAAGCAAAAGGTGGTTTCATGCTCAAGTGCAGAAGCTGAGTATAGAGCCATGTTGATGCTTACTAATGAGCTAGTTTGGATCAAGGGAATATTGAAGCATTTGGAGATATATCAGTCCACACCAATGACCATGCATTGTGACAACCAAGCAGCAATTCACATTGCCTCCAACTCGGTGTTCCATGAGAGAACCAAGCACATTGAAGTTGATTGTCACAAGGTGAGGCAGATGATAGTTCAAGGAGTGATCTTACCTTGCTATACCCGGAGTGAAGATCAGTTGGCCGATGTGTTTACTAAAGCTCCAAGGTAGAAGACACTTGAGTCCATCCATCACAGGTTAGGACTCATTGATCTAACCAGGCGCAACTAATCCCCTTGTCATGAGGTCTTTACTCTTTTCCATGCTGAGGTTTATCCTTAAGGAGGGTTTTCTTTAGTAAGGTTCTTAATCAGGAAGATCTCATGGCATTTCAAGCTTGACTTGTTCCACATGGTCAAGATTGAGGGGGAGTGTTGAACTGAATAAAAGAATGAGGATACAAAGGTTAGAGAAGGCTTACAAAATCAAGAGGAGAAGAAAAGGAGTTGTCCTTACAAGGTCGTAGAGTTGGCCTTACAAGTGGTCCGTACAAGGCCGTACAACTCTTGGGCGATCAAAAGTGAAAAGGATCGACCAAAGGTGAAACCAGTTCACCCAGAGAAGTTAACTTTGTCATTTACCTTTCTACTCCGCGCACAGGATCAGATAACCTTATGGATAAGGTTAGCTCTTGCCTTGACAGACTGACACAGCTAGAAAGGAAGGAATCTAGTCAAGATGTTAAACGGATCAAGCGTGTAGAGCTTCTCGTCCACAAAACTTCAAACAGGACGCTCTCAAGCCTAGACTTCGCACGATTAAGTTGAAACCTTTCGTTGTAACCCTTCTCTATATATTTGTAACTCCTCTTCATTAATCAATAAGCAAGTTTTTGAGTCTCTTCTTCCTTTCTAAGTTCTTCACACCCAGAAATGGGTTCTTAGGAAAGTCGAGTCCTTTAGTCTCTAAATCTCATCTAAACTCTCTCAAACTCTCTCAAAGTCTCTTATTCTCGTTTACACTCAGAGTCAAGTCTACTTTTCATTCTTTTCCCTTCTTGTACTTGATGATGTAAGGAAAGGTTTCTATAAACTCCATCCAGCGGGCATGCCTCTTCTTAAGGTTTGTCTGGCCTCTTAGATCCTTTAGGTCTCATGGTCAGTATGGACAACAAACTCATTAGATAGCATGTAGTGTTTCCATGTCTCTAAGGCCCTCACTAGTGCATACAACTCTTTGTCATAAGTCGGGTAGTTGAGGTCTGCTCCACCTAGCTTCTCACTGAAATAAGCAACTGACTTCTTTCTTTGAATCAACACGGCTCCAATCCCAATCCCAGATGCATCACACACCAATTCAAAGGTCTTGTTGAAGTCAGGTAAAGCTAGGACCAGGGCATGGGTTAGGCGATCCTTTAAGGTCTGGAAAGCTTCTTGTTGAGCCTTTTCCCATGTGAACCCAATACTCTTCTTTACTACGACAGTGAGTGGTGCAGCTATACTACTGAAGTCTTTAACAAAACGCCTATAGAAGCTGGCTAAACCATGAAAACTCTGGACTTGGCTAATGTTTGTGGGCTTTGGCCAGTCGTGTATCGCCTTTATCTTCTCTCATAAACCTGTAATCCCTGTGAACTCACAACAAAACCTAGGAAGACAAGTTTATCAGTGCAGAATGTGCACTTCTTGAGGTTTGCATAAAGCCCTTCTTGCCGAAGTGTCTCTAGTACTTGCTGAAGATATGTCATATGATCAAATAAACAAGTACTTTAAATTAAAATGTCATCAAAGTAAACCACAACAAACTTACTGATGTATGGTCTAAGAATATGTTTCATGAGGCGCATGAAGGTGCTAGGGGCATTGGTGAGTCCAAAGGGCATCACTAACCACTCATACAAACCTTGCTTTGTCTTGAAAGCAGTCTTCCACTCATCACCTTCTTTCATTATCACCTGATGGTACCCACTCTTAAGGTCTATTTTAGAGAAGATTGTGGCTCCACTTAGCTCATCTAGCATGTCATCAAGGCGAGGTATGGGGTGTCTATACTTAATGGTGATGTTGTTTATGGCACGACAGTCTACACACATCCTCCAGGTTCCATCTTTCTTTGGTACTAATAGGACAGGTACAACAGAAGGGCTAAGGCTTTCCATAACATATCCTTTGTCTAATAGGTCCTGAACTTGTCTCTCTAACTCTTTGGTTTCCTCAGGGTTTATCCTATAGGCTGGTTTGTTTGGTAAAGCAGCTCCTGGTATGAAATCTATTTGGTGTTCTATGCCTCTAAGTGGTGGTAAACCGGCTGGGATCTCCTCTGGAAGCACATCTTTGAACCTGTCAAGAAGCCTAATTATCTCTGGATGAAGTGTAAGCTCATCAGAACTGCACTCAAAAGCTCCTTAAAGATCATTAGTAGCATTGTCTGTTTAGTAGCAGCAGCCTTCCTGGTATAACTAGGCCTAATAAGAAAATTAGACTTAACAGATTTCTCTTTCTCTTTAGCAATTTGTAAATGCAATTCATGAACTTGTGCTGGTGTGAGAGGTGCTAAGCTAACCTTGCGCTTATCATGCATGAAAGTGTACATGTTAGACCTACCATCATGTTTAGTTTCCTTATCCCACTGCCATGGCCTACCTAACAATACATGCCCAACTTGCATAAGTACTACATCACATGTTACTTCATCTTGATACTTACTAATGCTAAATGGAATGCTAACTTGCTCTTTAACTTGTAGCTCAACCTTATCATCTAGCCATCTTAGTATATATGGGTACGGATGCTTAGACTTCTCTAAACCAAGTTTATCTACTATATAAGTACTAGCAGCATTAGTGCAAGACCCACCATCTATGATAAGATTACATACCTTCCCTCTGATGGTACACCGGATGTGGAATATGTTTTCTCATTGGATGGTCTCAGCTGGTTGCATCTGGGCATTAAGCACACGCCTGATCATCAAGTTCTCTCCCACAACTGAATATTCAATCTCTCCAAGTTCTTCTTGAACCAACGGATCATCTTCATCATGAGACTCATAACCACCATCTTCAATGAGCATCATGACTCTCTGGTTTGGGCATTCTCTTGCCATATGTCCTCGGCCTCTACACTTGAAAAAAGTAATGTCTCTGGAACGCTGGGGGTTAATGTTCTTCCCTGGTTCTGCTCCTGTGTCCTTGTTAGGTTTAGAGGAGCGAGCCTTGGGCCTGTTGTCCCCTTCAATTCTTTTTTCCTTTGTCCACTGGTTTGTTGTAGTTGCATTTGCTTGAGTTCCTAGTGGATTGATACTTGCCTTTGGAGCTCTTTTTCTTGATGTGTTGCTCTGCTTGGACAGCTAGGTGAAAGAGATCCCTCATATCAGTCTAACTCTGCCTCTAAACCTTGCAGCTTATCCTATCTTGTAGTCCATCAATAAACTGAACCATAGTAGCCTCTTCATCCTCATTAAGGTCCAGGCGATTTCTCAGCTTATCAAACTCCTCATAGTGTTCTTCCACTGACTTGCTGAGCGGCTTAAGTGATCTGAACTTCCTCGGTTGATCTCGGTGAAAGTGTTGTGGAACAAATCTCTGCTTCATTGCATCCTTCATGTCTAACCAAGAGTCTAGCTGCCTCAGATTACTTCTCCTTCTATCTGAACACAATCTATCCCACCAGAAAAGAGCTGTTAACTTGAAGAGATACAAATGAACAAGAGAGAGATGAGATGGAGGCAAAGAAGATAGTGTGGTGTGAAGGATCTTGTGCAACGAGTATGGAGAAGGCTGTGGACAGCTTCTGAGTGTGAAAGAGACTGAGGAACATCAAGGAGAAGTCTAAGGAAGACCTTGGGAAGCTTTGGTGAAGAGTAGGGATCAAATGGGAAATGTTTGGGTGAGTTGTACGGATGGCCGTATGGCCGTACGGACCGTACGGACCAAACTCGACCCAGAAATATTTAAACTCGACCATTTGATCTTAGAAGATGATTTTGAGGCTTGGGAAGTTAAGGCTCAGCATGAGACCCTAAAATGACCAAGACGTGTTTGCCAAGGAAGTTTCAAGACTTGTGAGGCAAGGAAGGGTTAGGGTTTGAAGTGAAGATCAAGACTTGGGTGTAAAGGAAGGGTTTAGGCGACCAAAGGAAGATGCCTTGGTATATTCGGCCAAGGGAGCTTCCAGGAAGGAGCTAAGGTGTGGATAAGGTTATCCACTCACCAAAGGAAGAAACAAAGGAGAAAGGAGCCATTTATGGATAAGGTTTCTTATCCATCCGAACAAAAGCAATGGAAGAGCCTTTCCAGCCTGTCCAAACGTGTGGAGCTTCTGAGCCACAAGATTCAAATTAACCAGCCTGGTTACCTTGACTTCACATGCTTATTCCTTAGGGTTTTGATCCGTGTAGCCTTCCATCTCCCTCTATATATATTGTATCTCTGTCAAGTGTAATTATCAAGGGAGTAAGGGGGATTTCCCCTCTCCACTTCATAATAGAAAAGCTTGTAGTTCTTGGATCGAATCCTTCTTAAGTCTATCCCTTTCTTATATTCTTTAATCTCTCTAAGTCTCTCATAATCTCTGATTCTGATTCTAGTTCATACAAGCAAACAAGAACCCATTCTCTTCTTCATTTCCTATTCATCATAGCCTTAAAGGCTTGTTCATCACACACAAACCCAGATCCTTATACTCTGGTGAAAAGCCAACAAGAGCGTTGTCCGTGAGTTGAGCTACTACTAGAGCAACTCTTTTGGGACCAGGGTGGTTGTAATAGTTAAAGATATGATCCATCCTCTTCTCCCAATCAAGGTAAGCTTCAGGATCAACCTTTCCAGCAAAGGTTGGGGATTCCATCTTGATGTGTTCCCACCTTTGGTTGTGGTTCTGTTGGCGAGGAGCTCTAAAGGGGGGGGGTAATTAGTCCTCTTCTTCAAAGCCTTGGTGTTTGTTTTGCCTGCGTGGAGCTCTAGGTGGGGGTATGAACTCCTCTCGTTCCTCATCACCATAGTCATCTGGTTGAAGGCCTGCTCTTTGGTTCGGATTAGGGACTTGTTGCTGGCCAGTGTCTTCATCAGCCTGTTGGTTCCGTGTACTACTCTCCGGGTTGTCATTGATGCAAACACCGTCTCTCCTGTTGTTGCTGTGGTTCGGATTGAGGAACCTATTAACATTCCGGACAGCTTGCATTGTTGGTCTTTGCTCGACCCTATTTAGCCTATCTCCAAGGTCTTGGCGCATGGCCATCATGTCTTCCCTCAAGGCTGCAAACATCTGCATAATGGCGATTTGCTCAGTTGCTTCTCCCATGACTGCTATTTATTAACCTAGCAAAAAACAAGGAAGATCTAAGTTTCTGCTCGAGTTAAAAAAAAAAGGAAAGACAAGAATTAAGAATGTTTCTTTTTTTTGTAAACTTTGAAGAGCAAAAATTAAAATAAGTTAAACTACTTTTTTGTCTTTTTGGGTTTTCAAATTCGGAAAACTGAAGAGAAAAAAGAAAAAGTGGTCTACAAGCAAAAATTAAATGGAAAGAAAATAGTATCGACCAAGAATGGAAATAGTATTGACCAAAAAGGAAAGCCAGATATGCAACTTAATACTAACACTTTTTCTGATTTTTTTTGAATGAAAATAATGATCTAGAGACAAACTAAACTCGACAGAAGTAAGAACATGACGAACACAACTCCTTTTATGGTTTTATATGGCTATACAAAACAGAACTAAATGTAACAAAAGATGAAAACACGATTTCTTTTTTTTATAGATTTTTAATTTATGGATGCAAAACAAAACAAACGATTGCAAATAAAGAGAGATAGGATAGATGCAACCAGATACTGAAGGAACTTCAGCTCTGATACCAGAAATTATAAAAGCCTAAGCTACCAAAGGCTGTATGATCCTTATTACAAGAGAAGGAGCCGATCTGCACAAGGGGTGGCTCAGTTTGGATTGATCTAATCAACCAAAAGAATCCGAACAGAAGTAACTTTTTGGATTGAAGTGCACCACACGAGGAATGGAGGATTTCGTGATACAACACAAGGTTTCTCAAGGCCGTGGAGGTACTGGTATCACAAGGCAGAGAGAAGGGAGGCGAATTCTAGAGAGAGAATTCTATGGTTTCCGAAGAAAAGGGTTTTCTGTTTATTCGATACTGCCCAAAGAAAGGGGGCTTGCGAAACTTATAAATAGAACTAAAGGAACAAGCTCCTTTAGGTCAAGAAATAAAAACTATAGTTTAAAAATGGAAAGCTAAGAAAAATGACATAAGTCTTCATAACTTTGGACCGAGATAGCATCTAGGAAATATGTAAGCAGATTGTGGCCTCGTTAAAAACCTTCCTCTGTAAAACCCACTGGGACAAAACCAAGAGCAAGGAAAAGAGCACACACAAAGAGCTTGGCCTAGTTACTTGATCAGTCCAAGAGTTTTTCTAGGCGAGTTGGTCTTCTATGGTAATGATCATCAGGTTGTTGTGGCTGTGGTTTGGAATGAGTGGCCAGAGATCTCCTCTTGATGCTTTGGTATGTTCAGCCAGTCCATCACTCTTCAAGCTTGGCTCTCCCATATTCAGGGCATCTATATTGGTGTTATCATCAGTAGCTTCTTTAGTGGTGTTAACCTGTTCAAGATCAGAAGCAAGTATCATGCTCTCATTAAACTTATGTTGAAGTATCTTAGCTCTTTGTCTGGTTATAGCTCCCTTGAATACAGTTGGTATTGGAACTTCTTGAACCATCTCTGGCATAGTTATCTTGCTGATCATGTCTTGGATATCATGTTCAGTTAGGTCTGGTTCAAGCTCTGGTTGAATGTCCTCATCAGACTGGGCTGGAGATAGGATGGATAGGATGTCTACCACCGGTTATTGCACCTTCATTGGTGGAAACCTTGTTACCTGGAGGAGTAACAAGCAAAAGGTGGTGTCTTGTTCCAGTGCTGAAGCCGAGTATAGAGCCATGTTGAAACTTACCAACGAGTTGGTTTGGATAAAGGGTATACTGAAGCACTTGGGAATTGATCAAGATACACCCATGACCATGCACGGTGACAACCAAGCAGCTATACACATTGCCTCCAACTCAGTGTTCCACGAGAGGACAATCCATATTGAAGTTGATTGCCATAAGATGAGGCAAATGATAGTATCCGGAGACATCTTGCCATGCTACACCCGGAGTGAAGATCAGCTAGCTGATGTTGTGAGTTTTAGAGATTTAGGGGGAGATTAAGTGAAGAATATCAAGAACTGATGAAGAACAATAGAGAGAGTGAAGAGAGAAATCATGAGAGAGGAGAGAGAGAGCAACAAATAGAATAGAAGGAGAAATGTTTTCCTTGCTTTCTTTAGGTTCTGGTACATGTCTTTAAATAGACAAACAATAAACAAAGTAAGCAGACCAGAAATGAATAAAAATTGCTGCTGGAGTAGGACAAGAAGCTCGTCCAGATGGGGTGATAGTTGAAGATTTTAGTAAAAAAGAGTAGAACTTGTTTCTATGATCAAACAAGTTTTAGATGAAAGTGAGTATGCAATCTGTTTCAGTAAGCAAACTGGAAGAGAAGAGTTGTTTCTGAATAATTTTCTTTTTCACTGAATTATTACAAGCTCTGGTATATCTTAATTATATATAGAAAACCTCTAAAACAACTTGCCAAAACCGTGGGATAATAATTAAAACAAGAGGTGGTTCTGAGGAGATAAATAGCTAGCCACTTTTGTTTACTTTCTTGAGCTGCTTGCTTGCTTGTAAGCTATCTTCTTGTTGGGTCACGAAATGGGCTTCAGTCTCTTCATTCTCTTTGTTTTTATCTTGGTTAGAACCAATGGATCACTGAAGCTGCTCTTGGGCTCATTCTCCTTCTCAGTTGTACAGCCCATTATCAGTGAGGAGGTGTGTACTTGCTCTCTTTCAACATTCCCCCTCAAGATTGGCTGGTGGAGATCCAATAATCCAATCTTGCAATGGAGAGCATCACACACCTTTGATGATGTTGCCTTGGTAAAGATGTCCGCAACCTGATCAGAGCTCTTCACATATGAAGGAATGATCACACCTTCCTGAACCTTTTCTCTGATATAGTGGCAATCCACTTCAATATGCATTGTTCTTTCATGGAATACTGAATTGGATGCAATGTTGATTGCTGCTTGATTGTCACAGTGTAAGACAATCGGTTGAGATGATTCAACTCCAAGATCTTTAAGCAGATTCTTCAGCCAGACAAGTTCTCCAGTGATGCTTGCCATTGCTCTGTATTCAGCTTCAGCACTTGATCTTGAGATTACCTTATGTTTTTTACCCTTCCACGTTACTAGATTTCCTCCAACAAAAGTACAATACCCTGTTGTTGACTTTCTGTCATTCCTATCTCCTGCCCAATCCGCATCACAATAGACAACAATATTAATATTTGAATTGCATCCCATCCAAATACCTTTACCAGGTGTGCCTTTGATGTATCTCAGGATCCTTTCCACCATTCTCCAATGATGTCTGTTTGGAGCATTCTTATGTTGACTCAGTTGATTCACTGCAACGCATAAGTCAGGTCTAGTGATGGTGAGATAGATCAGCTTTCCTACCATTCTCTGATATTGTTTCTCATCAGCTGATGGTTCCTCCTCAGGCTCATCTTTGTAGTTCTCTTCAATGGGAGTTTTACATGGCTTAGACCCCAGCTTTCCTGTCTCTGATAAAAGGTCTAAAGCATACTTTCTTTGGGAGAGAAACAGACCAGTATCAAGCTTGCATACTTCAATCCCAAGAAAGTATTTTAATTCCCCTAGATCCTTGATATCAAATTTTCCCTTGAGAAGCTCTTTAGTGTGTTTAACATTGTCTACATCATCACCAGTTATGATTATATCATCAACATAGATCAATACCACCACTATACCTTTGTCTCCTTTGACTGTGAAGAAGGTATGATCCGCCTCAGATCTTTTAAAACCATCTTCAATCAAGCAGCTACTCAACCTTTGATACCATGCCCTAGGAGATTGTTTGAGTCCATAAATCGCCTTCTTGAGCTTACACACTTTGGTGTTGTCAATTGCATCACGAAAGCCTTCAAGAGGTTCCATGTATACTTCTTCTTCTAAGTCTTCTTGCAAGAAAGCATTCTTGACATCCATTTTCCATAGATCCCATGATAGATTTGTTGCTATGGACAATAGAACCCTTACTAAATGTAGCTTGGCAACCGGGCAAATGTCTCCTTGTAGTCTTCTCCATATTTCTGAGTAGATCCCTTAGCAACAAGTCTTGCTTTGTACCTCTCAATCTCTCCTGAGCTTGTGTATTTGATAGTATACACCCATCGACAGCCTACAACTTTCTTGTTGCTTGGTAGATTCACCACGTCCCATGTCCCATTCTTGAGCATAGATGCAATCTCCTCCTTCATTTTATTAACCCAAACTTCACTCATACAAGCTTCTTCATAACTTGTAGGGATTCTGTGCCGATCAATATTAGACAGGAAAGCTTGATGTGTGCTTGGAAGATGAGCCACTGAACAATAGCCTTGAATTGGATGAGAAATAGCATGGCTGTTGTAGTAAACTCTAGTGTTCCTCCAATTCTCATTGCTATGTCTTATTCTTTCACTTCTTCTTAAAGGTTGTGAAGCTGGTTCGTTTTCTGACTCAGTTTCTTCAGAATCTTCAACAACTGCATCTTCTAATGAGGCAGAGCTTGATTCATCCAACTCTTGTGATTCCCCCTCTCCAGTATCTCCATCACACTTTAAAGTTGACCCTTCTTCCTCAACATGATCACTCCCTTCACTAGAATCTTCACTCTGGATGAGAGGTGTTCCTTGATTGGTTTCTCAATATTCAGTTGGTGTTGGTTTGGGTCTTGAACCAGCGAGTGTGTGTAAGCCATCAAGGATAAATCTCAAGGTGGCTGCTCTGTCTCTAGATGAAGTAAGGTCTTCCAAGCTCTTCCAGTCCTTCTTATCAAAGTATCCAGGTGCTTCATCAAATTTAACTTCCCTGGAGATATACACTTTCCTTGTGCTTGGATCATAGCACTTATATCCCTTCTGAGTTGGAGAGTATCCTATAAACATACATCTGATGCTTCTTGGTTCCAATTTGTTCCTTAGAGCCTCTGGAACAAAGACATAGCACACACAACCAAACGCCTTTAGATGTTCATAGTTGGGTTTAGTGTCATTCAGGATCTCATATGGTGAAGCTCCTCCAACCTGTTTTGTTGGAAGCCTATTGATTAGGTAAGCTGAAGTCATAACTGCATCTCCCCAATACTCCTTAGGAACTCCTCTATCAAACATTATGGTTCTTGCAACTTCCATAAGGTGTCTATTTTTGCGTTCAGACACTCCATTTTGTTGGGGAGTGTAAGCGCAAGAGGTTTGATGCACAATGCCATGCCTCTCCAATAGCCTTCTGAATTCTTTGCTCATGTACTCTCCACCATTATCGCTTTTGAATACCTTGATCTTAGCTCCATATTGAGTAGATACATATTCTTGAAACTTTGTGAATGCTTCAAGAACAAGGCTCTTTGATGGCAAGAGAGTAAACCATGTAAACTTTGATTTTTCATCAATGAAGGAAACAAAATACTTGTATTGATCTCTAGAGGTACATGGGGCTGTCCATACATCAGAGTGAACTAGATCAAAACACTCATTATATATAGTAGTTGACTCAGGAAAACTAATTCTACAATGTTTCCCCAAAATGAAAGCTTCACATCCATGATGATCCTTATCCAGTCTTGGTAAAGCAAGTTTAAGGACTTGGGAGTGTGGATGGCCAAGTCTAGCATGCCAAAAAACATCAGTTCAACCAGACTTCATAGCTGAGTGGAACACTGCTGGCTTAATGCTATCCAAAACATACAGACCATCTTTAGCACTTCCTTCCCCAAACTTCTCTCCTGCCTTATTGTCCTGAAACCATACATCATTAGCACTAAACACTGCCAAGCATTCAAGATCCTTTGTTGCCTTTTGGACAGATAACAGAGTAGAAGTGAATTATGGCATTTATAAAGCCTCAGAGTTCTTACTAAACAGTTCTAGTTCTCCAACTCCTCTAACTGCTATGTCCTGACCGTTAGCAATACTAACTTTCCCAAAGTGAGGTCGAATATTGCATAATAAACCTGAATCACTAATTATGTGGTGTGAAGCTCATGAGTCTATAATAATTGGTTTATGAGTTTTAGAAGCTAAGAAGCTCTTACCATACTCAGTTAACTTGGCAATGCTCTTTATAAGAGCATCCAAGTCTGACTTCCTCACAACATCATCTCTTCCTACTGGTGTATTGTTCCTCGCTGGATAGTTCATCTCCTTTCTTGGTCACAATTCAGGTCTAAGCACCCAACACTTCTCCTTTGTATGTCTCATGCGCTTGCAATGATCACACTTCAGATTGTAGTTTCTCCTTTCAGTTGGTTCAAAAGCATTTCCTCTACCCACATAGGCAGTCTCACTTGTTCCATGGAAGATCCCTCTTGAACCCTCCTGCTGGATCATCATACAAACTTCATTGAGACTAGGAAGCTTGTCAAACCTTAAGATATGATGAATCATTCCTTTGAATGATCCATTGAGAGCAAGCAGCAATCCAAACACTTGATCTTGTTCACGCCTCTCATTCAGCTCCTTCACATCAGTTGTTGGTGGTCTGAGAAGCTCTAGTTCTGCCCATAGACTTCTAAACTCTCCAAAGAAATCTTTGAACAACCGCTCCTCTTGTTGAATGTTGTTCAGCTCTTTCTTCACCTCAAAGACTCTACTGAGGTTAGAAATGTTTCCATAAACACTCAATAGAGTGTCTCACAACTCCTTAGGTGTCTCACAGTATGAGTAAGCAGGAAGTATAGCTGGTTCTAGTGAGCTCTGTAGAACCGCTAAAATAAGTTGATCATCTTGTGTCCATTTGGAATCATCTTTGCTGGTTTCTTCTCCAGCCTTATCTTTACCCTTAGACGTCTCTTGAGGGCCTTCAATATGCTCTCACAAGCCTCGGCTCCTCAAGGCTGTTTTGGTGATTCCTGACCACAAAAAGTAGTTGTCTCCTTTGAGTACAACTGGTATGATGATTTGCTTCTGATTTTCCATCTTAGAAAAAACAGAGTAAAAACAGAGTAGGGAGTGTTTGATTTTGTTTCATTTTTTTTCAGCAAACTGGTCTCCAAGAGCTAACACTGCTCTGGTACCATGAAGATTTTAGTAGAGAAGAGTGGAACTTGTTTGTATGATCAAACAAGTTTTAGATGAAAGTGAGTATGCAATCTGTTTCAGTAAGCAAACTGGAAGAGAAGAGTTCTTTCTGAATAATTTTTTTTTCACTGAATTATTACAAGCTCTGGTATATCTTAATTATATATAGAAAACCTCTAAAACAACTTGCCAAAACCGTGGGCTAATAATGAAAACAAGAGGTGGTTCTGAGCAGAGAAATATCTAGCCACTTTTGTTGACTTTCTTGAGGTGCTTTCTTGCTTGTAAGCTATCTTCTTGTTGGGTCAGGAAATGGGCTTCAGTCTCTTCATTCTCTTTGTTTTTATCTTGGTTAGAACCCAATGGATCACTGAAGCTGCTCTTGGGCTCATTCTCTTTCTAAGCTGTATAGCCCAATATCAGTGAGGAGGTGTGTACTTGCTCTCTTTCAACAATAGTGACTGGTCCTAAACAGTCCCCTCTTGCTTCCCAGCCTTAAGTAGACCTGTGATTTCTTTCTCGGATGCTTCTCAACGGATTTCTGACTTCCCACAAGCAAGACAGATATTTTTAATTCAAATATTTGTGGTCTTAGGCAAGTAACCTCCCTTGACTTCCTTGCACGTCAAGATAGGTTTAGGTCACTCCCAACTGTATGGCCAGACTTGCATCTCAAGCTAACTCAACTTCGGCCATTTCCTTATTTATTCTTGCTTCATCTCAACGGATGTGTTTACCAAAGCAGCTAGGCAGAAGACCATTGACTCCATCCACACTCGACTTGGACTCATCGATCTTACCAGAAATAACTGATCCCCTCGCAATGGGGTCTTTACTCTATTCCTTGTTGAGGTTTTATCCTTAAGGAGGGTTTTCTTTGGCAAGGTTTTTAATGAGGAAGATCTCATGGCATTCGAAGCTTGACTTGTTCCACATGGTCAAGCTTGAGGGGGAGTGTTGTATTGACTTAAAGACATTTAACAAGAAGAGATCAAGAGAGGAACATCTGTTCTAGTAAAAGGAAGTGGTCCGTACAAGACTTGTGAAGCAAGTCTGTCCGTACAACTCCTTGGCGCCCAAGCAAGCAACTCTGACCTAGCTTGGCTTGGAAGACAACGAACTTAATTCAAATCGACCAAGAGGAATTAAAACTGGTTTAAATGGTCAAGAGATCCGTTGGACAGCAGAAGCAAGTGGAGGATTTATATATAGTAAAGATCACATGTTCCATTTAGAGGTCTTGGTGGTTGAGGACCTGTCCCATTCTCTCGGCCAGACCACCTTAGTTTATTATTTTGTCTTTTGTATCCCTTTGTTTATTTATGCATCGTATCAGAACCATTTTCAGATTAAGGAAATAAACTCCTTCTCTCTCTTATTCTCTCTATAGAGTAAACACTTACCTTACTCTCCCTCCTTACTTTATCAGAACCTCAAAGCTCCTAAACCTATTTTTCTTCCGCAAATCTACTCTACTCACTTCACTCTTTCTTTTCATCTGATCAGTTCTTGATTCTCTTGAAGAACATTATTTTATCCAGTGGATATTAACTTTGTTCTTGCGAGTTCATCAACTGTTTCTTTCTGCTTCCTGTTTACTTTAGTATCAAGAAACTATTTTTTCGTCTCAAAAACTCTTGGATACAACCTATTACCCACTGGTCCATAGCTTTTTGAAATGGAGCAAACAAGGCAGTGGTGTTTCCAGTCATTCTAAAAGGAGTGAACAACCTTCTCTGGTCAAGATTGATCAAGAATGCCCTTGGTGGAAGAGGTTTATGGTCCCATATCACTTATGGTGAGGCGCCAAAACAAACAATCCAAGGAGAAGATGGCAAGGAGATTGTGGTGGCAGATGAAGGCAAATGGAGTCAAGAAGACTTTATGGTGCTGTCTATCATCCAAAGCTTACTTGATGGTCCCATAATGGAGGCCTACTGGTACAGCCATGGAATGGCTGTCTCTCCCTGGATCACTTGAAGGGGGCGTGGATTGATGATAGATGATGATGAAGGACTTTGCTAAAGAACTATGGATTGCTCAGAAGCTGTTTTGCTACTCCTGAGACACAGGGGCGTCCTGCTTGATGTCTAAGATGATTCCCACGGAAGATTAACCTCCTTAACAATGGAAAGTGTTTATTATAGAACAAAGTAACAAGATCTCCTCAGAGAAGAAACGATAGAAAAAGTTATTGCTTGATTGAATGCCAAAAACGTGGCTACAAGTTCTTAAAGCAGAAAATAGAAAACCTAATCCTAAACCGGATTGGTTTACTCTAATCCTAATCCTAATTGAAATTGTGACACACTCCTAGGATGCTTCTTTGGTCAATGGGAGGATAGATCCTTGCAAGAATGAATCAGAGACACAAGTTCTTCAAGGCTGTGGATTGAATGGTGACACAAGAGGGATGAGAGATCTCTTGATACTCCTAGATGACTAGTTCGGATATGACACACCGAGATAGACACCCTTAGGGCTCTGGATATTACACACCAAAAGAACACTCGACAACTAGAGAGAGAGAGCCGTCAAGAAGAACAAAAGACTTTGATATTAGATTGCTTAAATTCTAAAGGGTTTGCGGAAACCCTTAAATAAAGAAACCAAAGAACATGCTCTAGGGTTTCAACAAGTATAACATAAAACTATAGTCTTTAAAATAACATAAGGTAAAATAGTAGTCTTGGGCCGAGATAGGGCCTAGGTGATTTTAAGACAAGTCGAGGCCTCATTAAAAACCATCCTCCGGAAAACCTCGTGGGACAAAACCAAAAGCAAGTAAAAGAGCACACACCAAATGTCTTGCCTAAACACTAGCTCAGCTTGATGTAGAGATAGCTTGAATGGTGATCAAGATATCTCGGACCATCAAACCTTGTCCAAGACTTTCTTCTTGTTGTGGATGTGAAGTGAGTAATCCTACAACAGTCTCCTTGAGTTTCTTGGCTCTGAAACGGGTCATGGGACCTTCTGGAATGATCAAAGCATCATCACCAGGCTGCTGGTGCATTTTGGCATTAGGTGGATCATCTAAGATCTCTTTACCCTCTTTGGTAAGCTGGTCCTTGAACTCAAAGGAATGCTTGTTGGTGAAACCATCATGTATGGCTCGGCGATCAGATTGCCAAGGCCTCCCAAGAAGTATGTGACTAGCTTCCATAGGTTGGACATCACACAAGACCTCATCTTCGTACCGCCCTATGGCTAAGGGGATTAGGACTTGATTAGAGACCTTCATGGTGCCTTCTTCATTAAGCCATTATAGCCGGTAAGGTTTTGGGTGGTTATGAACCTTCAAACCCAACTTCTTGACCATTGTCTCACTAGCAGCATTCACACAACTGCCTCCATCAACTATAGGGCTACAAACCTTTCCTTGGACCAAGCACCTTGTATAGAAAAGGTTCTCACGTTGCTCTAGCTCTTCGGTCTTGGTTTGCAAGCTTAGGAGTCTTCTTGCTACTAAAAGCTTCCCTTGGACCGGTCCTTTTTCCTGCTCTTCCTCAGTTTCTTCTTGGTCAGGTTCGGTGCTTTCATCTTCTGAAACAGACTCACCATCTTCTAGAAGAATCATGATCCTCTTGTTGGTACATTCATTAGCATAGTGACCTCGTCCTTGGCACTTGAAAAACTTGACATCCCGAGCTCTGGAACTAGAACCTTCTACCTTGTCCTTGCCCTTTTCAAGGATGCTACTCGGTTTGGTTTCTTCCCTCAGGTAGGGCTTGTTTTCTTTCTGATATGGCCTAGACTCCTTAGGATAGGTTGGCTTCTCTTCCTTAGGGTTGTGTAGCTTGTTGAATCCAAAGCTGGTTCGTGAATGTCCCTTCCTCTTTAGTTGTTGTTCCACAAGAATAGCCTTGTGTAACATCTCTTCAAACTCCACATATTGCTGCATCCCTACATTGTCTTGTATCTCACGGTTTAGACCACACAGAAACCTTGAAATTGTAGCTTCTCTATCTTCTGGTATACTAGCCATCAGCATGAGTAACTCCATCTCCTGGTAATATTCTTCTACTGATCTTGAGCCTTGAGTGAGTTTTCTGAGCCTATGATGAAGATCTCTATGATAATGACTTGGAACAAATCTCTTGCGCATGATAGACTTCATCTTTGGCCATGTTTCAACTGGTTCCTCACCATTACTTCTTCTGTTGGTAACACACTGATCCTACCAGCTTAGAACATAGTCGTAGAACTCAGTAGCAGCTATCTGGATCTTCTTTTGATTTGTGTACTGCTTACACTGAAAGACCAGCTCAATCTTCTTCTCCCATTCAAGATAGGTATCCGGATCAACTTTCCCATGGAAGGGAGGTATCTGTTAGATTTTCAGAGTATGAGGTCGTGTGTGGGATGAACAATATGAACAATCCCCTTTGGGGCAAAAGAGAACTCGAAATGATGAGAGAGAAGGATCTGGTTCACTTAGTGTTTACTTGAACGAGAAATAGAGATTAAGAGAGACTTAGAGAGATTTGAGAGATTAAGAAAGGGAGAGACTAAAGGGATTCTGGAACAAGCACACTAAGCTTTATGAAGTGGAGAGGGGAAATCCCCCTTACTCCCTTAAGGATTACATTTCGACCAGAGAGACATTATATAGAGAGAGATGGATACATTAGGGTTTACAAAATAATCAACAAAGCATGTGGTGTCAAAGGGAAGAGGCTCCTCGGTTTGAATTGTGTGGACAGAGCTCTCCACACGTTTTGGGACAGCCTGGAACCAGAGAAGCTCGCCTAAGGGAAGCTTGGCTGAGAATGAGTCAGCAAGGTCACTGAACCTATCCAGAGATCTGTCTAGGTTCATGCCCCTTCCTTTGGTGAGTGGATAACCTTTTGGATAAGGTTCTTCCTTTCTGGAAAGTGGTATGCTCTTCCTTTTGGCAGATGGTATATTCTCAGCATCTGTCTACACGCCTAAGCCTCCCTTGGATCCCAAGTCTTTGCTTCCCCACTCTAAACCTTCTTGAAGCTTGTTTTACAAGTCTTGTGCTTTCTTAGGGTTGTACGGCCATAGAGGATCAACCTGGTCCGTACACATTGTGCCCTAAGTTTGCACAAGACCTAAAACCTCTTTTATGCTCACATGGTCGAGTATATATGAGATTTGGGTCGAGTCTGGTCTGTACGGATCCGTACGGTCCGTACAGTCCGTACGGCCATACGTACAACTCACCCAAATCTCGACCATATGATCTCTTCTCTTCAACAAATCTTCCCAAGGTCCTTCTTGATCTTCCTTAATGTGTTTCAGAGATCCTTGCACACTCATAAGCTTCCCACAGCCTTCTCCATTCTTGTTACACAGGTTCTCTTCACACAACTATCTCCTTTGCTCCATCTCATCTCTCATAAGATCATTTGTCTCTCTTCAAGTTAAGACTCCCCCTCAAGCTTGACTCTAGTGATCCTAAGCAAGTTTGGAACGTTAAAGATTCTCCTCATTAAAAACCTTATCAAAGAAAACCCTTTTTGGGATAAAACCTTGATAAGGAAAAGAGTAAGACCTTCAAGGCCTAGGGATTGGCCAGTGGGTCTTTGTGTCTTGTATCATTGTGATGGACACAAAGACCCTGGATCATGGCCTCATTGTGGTGCAAGTCTGAACCGACTCTCATTGCACACCACTAACTCTTCTTGAGCTCATCTAGCTCACTCCACACTGCTCTTGGTCTCATGGAAGGGAGGTATCTTGATTTTTAAAACAGCAAGTTCATCTCTCTGGTTTGTCCTTCCTTCTTGTCCACGTCTCTGCCTCCTTTGGATTTGCCGTGATGAGGAACTGATGTGCTCATAGTAGTTATCAGTTTCTTCAGAGCCAGCATGCTCTTGTCGAGTTGGGTTGCGTCCCTCTTCTCTTCTGGTCTCACGATTGTGACCTTGACCAGTAGCTCGCCTTACTTCCTCTCTAAACTCTTTACGGAGCTCATTGAGATTGGTCTTCATCATCTCAGTCATTGTTGCTAGCATGGATTGGTTCAGTTGAGCAGTCATATCTTCCATGAGCAACTTGTTCTTCCGGACCAACTCGGCTTCTTCTTCCGTTTCGGTTCCCATTGATGCCTACACCAATGAAACACAAGAACAAGTACGTAGTTCAGGGTGATTCACGAGAAGAAACAAAGAAAAATTCAACAAAAAAATTACTTGCTCGGCAAGGTATACTTATGCGGCTAGGTTAAGCAGAAAAGACTAGGGCTTTCGCCTAAATCCCAAAAAGGAAAGTGCAAAATCTCGGCTAAAACACTTACACAATTTCGAGCAGCCCTAAGACAAACCTTTCTACTTTTGTTCAAGATGATAGAGAAGTATTACTGCTGAAATAAAAAAGATTTTAAGAGAAACGAGACTTCCCTAACCAAAGCAGCTCTGATACCACATGGCACACTCCTATGATGCTTGCAAGAACGAATCAGAGACTCAAGTTCTTCAAGGCTGTTGATTGAATGGTGACACAAGAGGGATGAGAGATCTCATGATACTCCTAGATGACTAGTTCGGATATGACACACCGAGATATATACCCTTAGGGCTCTGGATAACCAGTAAATCAGGTAATAAGTTACGAGTAACAAGCCAACAACGCCAAATAGTTGTTTTTGTTTTAGTACTTGATATTTGTCTTGTACTTGCAAGTAACTGAAATAAACGACTTGATACTCGACTTGCACAAAACGAGTACTCGACTTTAAGAGCCAAGTACGAATCAAGTAGCGAGTACAAACCGAGTATCAAGTAATCATGCCCACCCCTAATTTAAATAGATAGAATATTAAATAAGTTATCGATAATTATATAAAAAATTTGTAAACTAGTTTAAAAATAGCAAGTAGTAAAACATGGCAAGTACTTGCAAGTATTTGTAAGTATATTAAATTTTAGCAAGTATTTGAAAGTGCAAGTACTCGTTTTTAATAAACCAAGTACAAGTCTAAAATTTCATTACTCGAACAAGTCAAGCTAAGTACCAAGTACGTCAAAAATGACAAGTATTTGGCTTGTGCCCACCCCTACATATCACACACCAGAAGAACACTCGATAACTAGAGAGAGAGCCGTCAAGAAGAACAAAAGACTTTGATATTAGATTGCTTAATTTATAAAGGGTTTGCGGAAACCCTTAAATAAAGAACCAAAGAACATGCTCTAGGGTTTCGACAAATATAACGTAAAACTATAGTCTTTAAAATAACATAAGGTAAAATAGTAGTCTTGGGCCGAGATAGGGCCTAGGTGATTTGTAAGACAAGTCGTGGCCTCATTAAAAACCTTCCTCCGGAAAACCTCGTGGGACAAAACCAAAAGCAAGGAAAAGAGCACACACCAAATGTCGTGCCTTAACACTAGCTTAGCTTGATGTAGAGATAGCTTGAATGGTGATAAAGATATCTCGGACCATGAAACCTTGTCCAAGACTTTCTTCTTGTTGTGGATGTGAAGTGATTAATCCTACAACAGTCTCCTTGAGTTTCTTGGCTCTGGAACGGGTTATGGGACCTTCTGGAATGGTCAAAGCATCATCACCAGGCTGTTGGTGCATTGTGGCATTAGGTGGCTCATCTAAGATCTCTTTACCCTCTTTGGTAAGCTGGTCCATGATCATATCAAATTGGTTTACTACATTCTAATCCTAATCCAATTCGAAATCGGTTTATTACTCTTAATCCTATTCGAACTTGGTGTACAAAAACTGAAATTACAAATAAAGGAAATAAACCAACAAGCTGGTTCTTCTTGGCCTTCCCCTCCTTCCTCATGATAACCCACGACCTTAACTGAGTATTGGAGTGTCTCCTGATGAGATTTGGATCCTCCACATGCTGTTGTTGGAAGACATCTTCTCTTCTCTCTATCTAGAACCTCATAGATCATTCCAATGAGACCTTGAAACTGTCCATTAAGCTGCACCATGATCACTGGTATAGCTGACCCATACATTGTTTTCAATCCATTGAGTTTATGCCTGAACAGGATCGCATCATCCCCTCTTCCTTTAAAAGGATTTTTCCTCAAATCCAAGCTATGTATGAGGATAGAACGTTGATCACTCAACTCCAAAGTGCATGACCTGACAATAAGAAATATCATCACCTCTCCAGTCTTTCCAGGGTCAAACACAAAGATCTGGAATCCTTTTTCATGTCTCAGCGACAACTTGTAACTTTTCTTAGTGTACGTAGCTTCTAAGGCATATGATTCCTTCACTTTGTTGAGTTTGAAGCTGACTGCTTTACACTAGGATGATCCTACACGTGTCCTTCTTATTGACATGGGACCATGTACCTTCAGTGTCATCTTCTTCTGGTTAGGTGGTCGTGTGCATTGGTCTCCGTACTCATCCTCCAGTTTTGGCTTCTCTTTAACGACAACTAATTCCTGATTTGCTCTTGTCAACTTGTTCTGATTATGGACCTGATCAGGCACGTGTTGTGATGTGATCATGGACCAGCCAACTAATGGAGATGATGAGCTGATGGACAAACCAATTGCTGAAGATTCCTTGTCCATTCCAGAAGGGCCTATGACTCGTTCCAGATCAAAGTAGCTCAAGGAAGCTATTGGAGGATTACTTAAGATGTCATTCATACAAAAAGATTGTCTTGGCCGAAGCTTGATCAACCAAGACACCCTCACCACCATTCAAGCTACTCTTTTATCAAGCTGATCATCAACTAGGCAAGCAAACTAAGTGTGCTCTTTTCCCTACCTCTGGTTTTGTCCCAATGGGTTTTCTAAAGTTAGGTTTTTAACAAGGCCTTAGTTTGCTTCACAAATCACCTAGTTGATGTATCTTAGTATATACATGATATGTATGCATATTAGGACTGACCACATTTCTATCTTAGGATAAGTTTTAGACTATGGTTTTTATTTCATTAAGTTCTTGAAACCTAAAGGAGCATGTTCCTCGGTTTCTATTTAAACTCTTGCAAACCTCATTCTAAGGCACGCAGTCTTTTATTCTAAACCTTTTGTCTTCTCTCTTCTCTCTGATCTTTGTCGAGTGTAAGAGCTTGCTGGTGAGTCATATCCGGCGACTAAGGGTTCTAGTTTGGTGTGTCATATCCGATCTAGTGCCTAGGAGTATCAAGGAGATCATCCACACTTCTTTGTGTCACCAATCGATCCACAAACCTTGGTAAACTTGAGTGTTTTGATTTGTTTACGCAAGGATATATCCCAACCAATCCACATAAGCATCCTAGGAACATGTTAAGTGGTATCAGAGCATCTCTGGAAGGGGAGTTCTCGTTATCCTTTCTGTTTTTGATCCGATCTTTTCATATTCTCTTAAGTTTTTGATCGATTTGTGTTTTGTGTTGATTATAACGAGTAATCTGATCATGTCCTTGTGTTTATCGATTGATCTATTCATCCTTGTGAGTTCTATTGACAAATCTGATCGCTTGATTGATAAAACTGATAGATCTAAAAGTGTGTTCATCGAGTTAGTCTTTGATCGGTTCATCTACTCTTTGATTTGTGAGTGATTATTGTTCTTTGTTCTGAATATCGATTGATTTATTATTCTACTTGTTTTAAATCGATAGATCTCTGATTATTTTGTGGAAATTTGAATGATTTACAAGTTTTAATCGCAGATCCTTGATAAATCTTTTCGAAAACTTGTTGTTTACGTTACAATTTTGTAATCCGGAAATTCAAAATCTCATGTGTGTTTTGATCTACTCTGTTGATTCATAGATCATCCAATTGTATTAGACCCTTAATCGATTGTGTCTTTGATTGTTTTCTGATCTTTGTTTAATCAAATCATGTGGAGTGATTGATTTAAATCTTATTACTTGTTGATCAAGTTTCTTGTTTCAAAAATTTTGTTCAAGTAAACTTGTTTCCTTTTCTCATTTTTGACTAAGAAATCTTCACTGGTGAGTGTTTGATTTGTTCCGCGTAACAATGGGGAACGAATCAGATGAGAAAGCCGCACTGATGAGAAGAAACAAGCTGTTGATGGAGGCCATGACCAATCAACTCAATCAGACTTGATGAACGCTAACATAAAGGAGTTACGAGATGAACTTATGCAAGAGATCAGACAAGCTACTGGTTAAAACAATAGCCATGAGCCAAGAAGGGAAAGGACAAACCCAAAATGTCAAGAACATGCTGGTTCTCAAGAGACTGATAACTACTATGAACGCTATCATAGTTCTGCTTCTAGAGATAGTAGAAGAAGGCAGAGGCGTGATCATGATGGTAGGAGACATCAAAAGGATGAGCTTGCTAGACTAAAACGGAAGATACCCCCTTTCCATGGCAAGGCTGATCCGGATGCTTATTTGGAAAGGGAGAAGAAGATCGACCTGGTCTTTGATTGTCAGCAGTATACTCAAGCTCAAAAGATCCAAATAGCAGCCACTGAGTAGTATGATTATGCCCTGAGCTGGTGGGATCAGTTGGTAACCACTAGGAGAAGAAACCAGGAGTATCCAGTTGAATCATGGCAAGAGATGAAATCTATCATTCGCAAAAGGTTTGTTCCATGTCATTATCACCGTGATCTACATCAGAAACTAAGGAAGCTCACTCAAGGAGAAAGGACCGTTGAAGAGTACTTTGAAGAGATGGAGCTACTGATGTTGAGAGCAAACATTTCTGAAGATAGAGAAGCCACTATGTCTCGGTTTCTAGGAGGGCTCGACCGAGAGATTCAAGACAATGTTGGATGCAACACTATGTTAAGATAGAAGTGATGTTGCAAAAAGCTATCCTCGTGGAGCAACAACTCAAGAGGAAGGGACACTCTCGTACAACCTATGGAACCTCAAGGTATCTAACATCTAAAGAAGAGAAACTAGCCTACACTAAGGAGAGTAAGCCATATCCTAGCGAAGAAGCAAAACCAAGTGTCATCTTTGGAAAGGATAAAGGGAAGGCCGAAGCTACCAGTTCAAGAGCTAGGGATGTCAAGTGATTCAAATGCCAAGGAAGAGGGCACTATGCCAATGAGTGTACCAACAAACAAATCATGATCTTATTGGAGAATGGAGAGTGTGAGTCTGAGGACTATAGATCCGAGTATGATCATGAGGAGTCTGAAGAAGAATATGAAGAAGAACCAGTAAAAGGAAGATTGTTGGTGGCTAGAAGACTCTTTAACCTACAAACAAAGACTGAGGAACTTGAGCAACGTGAGAACCTTTTCTATACAGGTGTTTGGTGCAAGGAAAGGTTTGTAGTCTCATTGTGGATGGTGGAAGCTGTGTTAATGTTGCTAGTGAAACAATGGTAAAGTAGTTGGGATTACAAGTTCAAAACTATCCCAAACCACACAGGCTACAATGGCTCAATGACGAAGGTGAGATGAAGGTGTCCAGTCAAGTGATTGTGCCTCTAGCCATTGGAAGATATGAGGATGAAGTCCTGTGTGATGTGTTACCAATGGAAGCAAGTCACATCCTCCTTGGATGGCCTTGACAGTCAGATAGGCGTGTGGTACATGATGGATATACAAACAAGCATTCCTTTGAGTTCAAAGGACGGAAAACTACCTTGGTACCTCTCACTCCTAAGGAGGTTCAACAAGATCAACTCCAGCTCCAAAAGAAGAAAGAAATCGACCTCAAACCAGATCAAAGCAAGCAGCATAACTTCTATGCCAAACAGGGAGAAATCAAAAGAATTCTATACTCTCAAACTCGTGTTCTATTGCTTGTTTTTAAAGAATCTCTACTAACCATTACTGATCTTCCACCGGCATACCTGAGTGAACATGTCTCTCTTTTACAGGAATATGATGATGTCTTTCCAGAAGATAGTCCCATAGGTCTTCCACCAGTAAGAGGGATTGAGCACCAAATTGATTTTGTTCATGGATCAACACTCCCAAACCGTCCAGCCTACAGAACTAATCCAGTTGAGACTAAAGAATTGCAAAGGCAAGTAGAAGAACTGATGGAGAAGGGCCACATCCGAGAGATCTTGAGCCCATGTGTAGTTCCAGTGCTCCTTGTGCCTAAGAAAGATGGTAGCTGGCGCATGTGTGTTGATTGTAGAGCAATCAATAACATAACAGTGAAGTATCGACACCCTATTCCTAGATTAGATGATATGCTTGATGAATTGCATGGTTCTAGCATCTTTTCTAAGATAGATTTAAAAAGTGGATACCATCAAATTAGAATGAAAGAGGGTGATGAATGGAAAACTGAATTCAAAACTAAACAAGGTCTATATGAGTGGTTAGTCTTGCCATTCGGGCTAACAAATGCACCTAGTACATTCATGAGATTGATGAACCATGTCCTTAGGTATTTCATAGGTAATTTTGTTGTGGTTTATTTTGATGATATCCTAGTCTATATCAAAAGCTTTGAGGATCATTTAGGTCATCTTAGGGATGTTCTTGATGTTTTGAGACATGAGAAGCTTTATGCTAACCTTAAGAAGTGTACCTTCTGCATGGATAACTTGGATTTTCTAGGATTTGTGGTAAGTGCAGATGGGGTTAAGGTGGACGAGGAGAAGATCAAGGCCATCAAAGACTGGCGAAGTCCAACCACAGTAGGAGAAGTAAGGATCCTCCATGGACTTGCTGGATTCTATAGACACTTTGTAAAGGATTTTAGCACCATAGCTGCCCCTCTGATTGAAGTTGTCAAGAAAGATGTTAGATTCAAATGGGGAGAAGCACAAGAAACTGCCTTCCAAACACTTAAAGAGAAGCTTACTCAGTCTCCTCTCCTTATACTTCCTGATTTCTCTAAAACGTTTGAAATTGAATGTGATGCCTCAGGGATTGGTATTGGTGCTGTATTGATGCAGGATAGGAAACCTATAGCATACTTCAGCGAAAAGCTTGGAGGAGCAACCCTCAATTATGCAACCTATGACAATGAGTTGTATGCATTAGTCAGAGCTTTACAAACATGGCAGCATTACCTCTGGCCGAAAGAGTTTGTGATCCACACGGATCATGAGTCCCTCAGGTATCTAAGAGGACAAAGAAAGCTTAGCAAGAGACACGCAAGGTGGGTGGAGTTTATTGAGACTTTCCCTTATGTCATCAAGTATAAACAAGGTAAAGAAAACATAGTTGCTGATGCACTATCACGAAGGTATGTACTCTTGAACACTCTTGATGCCAAGCTATTAGAATTTAAAAAACTCAAAGGTATGTATGAAATTGAGAAAGAGGAAAGGATTTAGTTCATGATCAAAGGAGAGTTCATCTAGAGAAGCCAATTTGGTTCTGTCCGTACAGACTTGCTTCACAAGCTACCATCTTGACCTAACTTACCTTGCAAGGCAAGGAAGGAGTTTGGGAGACTGAATATGGACGTTGGGAACCTCTGATAAGTCAAGGAACCTGTTTGAATTTGAATAAGAAAGTCTGGTTTGAATTAGACAAGAAGAAGTCACATGGGTTGCTTTGGAGAAGCAACTGGACCTGTCACTTTCACTCAAGCAGGCTGTGTCAACCTCTCTCATGTCCTTTCTACTGATCTGGTCGTGACTCCCCTTGTCCATATCCTCTTGGCCTCTTCCATTTATCCATTATATTATTTTTTTAGTCTTTTCTGATTTAGTAATTGTTTATTGTAAGTGATTGTCTATTTAAAGACTTTCACCCTCTCTTGTAACACTTACCAGAATCAATAGACACGTTTCTCTCTCTAATTTTGTGTGCTCTCTCTTCCTTGCTTGTGTCTAAACAATATTCACAATGTAAGGAGTTAAGTATTATGGTTTAGAGTCTGCCTTAGCTCTTTCTCTCTTAAGGCAGCCTAATACATGTCAAACTCACTTTAAACTCTTTTTTATCTACTTCTTAAACTCTAGATTACTGATTCTAAATTCTCTTCATCTTAGGTACACAAACTCAAAGTGTTGTGTTACATCAGAAGGATAGATTCAAACTAGAGATTCTTTGCCACACATAACCAGTTTGCTGTTTTGGATCTTGGTTATAGTGTAGGCTGTTTAAGAGGATTCACCCACCAGTTGGTTGTCTCTTCCTCTGAATGGTGAGTTCCTGATGTACGGTTGAATGGGATTCAGTTACAAGTTAGCTGAATACTCTCTTGACATGAGACAAACACTCATGAATTCCAACATGGTATCAGAGCCTAGTTGCTATTCTTTGGGATCAAACTCACCTCTTTTCTCTCTGTTTTTGAAGAAATAATTTCTCTCCCACTCTGATATAGGGTTAGCTTGGTCAGTACTTGTTAGTATCTTAAATCAAGCTTGAGGGAGAGAGAGATTTCAAAAATTCTTCACCATTATGCTTTATCCATTGGGTAATAGCTTTCTTTTAATGGAGCATCTCTTTGACCAGTTGACTAACTGTTTTGATCCATTGGATTCATTATTGTCTAAGCCACAGAAAACACTTGTTCATTTGTTATTCTGTTGGTTCTTTGTTGCAAACCCTGGAAAACATCAGTTCATGAGTTATTCCAGGGGCACATGTCTAAGATTAGTGAGTAAATTAATTGTTCAAAGGTCCATTGTGTTTCAGTTAATAAAGCACCAAACTCTTGATGAGTATTGGATGCTCCTGGCTATTTATGCTTCCGCAAAACTCAAGAAAACAGAGCAAAACTCTGTCCATTAGAACTCTTGAGCAATTCTCTATTCTATATTCTCCATTCTCTTTTCTCTGATTCCTAGGTTACTTATTCTTCATAATTCTCCAATTATCTAGCTACTAATACTCTGGTTACATCATTCTCTATTTTCTACTTATTCTCTGGTTACTTTTACCCTGGTTACTTAATTCTCTATTCTCACAATCTCTTGTTTCGAATCTGCCTAAGGTTGTTAAACTGTCTTGAAAGAATTGTTTTTCTTTTCCCATTAGGAAAATTGATGGTGTTATTGCGTGAATCCTTAGTCTTGTTGATTAGGATTCATATAGTGTATCTAGGATAGAATCTAAAAGATATCTGTCCATTGCTTCATGTACTTGTTCTAAATGTGTTTTAAAGATCAGACTTGGTGAAAGCCCATGTTCTGGTATCTTTTTTTGTCTACTGATGCATGTCATAGTGTTTGTTGACAGGCTGCCCATGTTGATCAGAGCCTACACATGATGTATATTCCTGACCATGGAGATTGCCCACTGCCCATCAACAATTTCGACACTGATTGTGTCCAATAACTCCCAAGATGGTTGAGAGGATGAATGGAGAAGTGGAGATATTGCTCATATGTGACTTACCTGATACCAAGAGGGTGTACAGGAAGTACACTCAAGAGAAAAGGCCACAATTCAAACCAAGAGGGTTGTGGTCTCAAGGCATTGGTGATCATCACTGGCTCTCATCTTCCAAGCTTGACCACATACTATCATTATTAGGTCAAGCTTGAGGAGGGGTGTTAATATGAGAAGCCAATGTCCATCTTCTTATGCAAGGGAAGTACCTAAAACTATACTTATTCTTGTTTGAATAGGTTTGCCCCTTTAGAATTGATGCAAATGTGTGTGTGTGCATTGTTTGAATCAGGTACTTGGAGCTCATGAGAAGTGTCTGGTCTGGATCAAACCCTTTGAATATGGCAGGATGTCAGAAGAAAGGGGGAGACAAAGAACCAGCTACATGGAGAGTTCCAAGCAATTTTGAGTGTGAAGCAAGGAAGGCATTGGTGCATGCTTGCCGTTGAAGTAAGGCCATGATCCAGGGTTTATGAGTCCCTAAACTTGATCATAAGACTCATAAACCCACTGGCCAATCCCTAGGCTGAGAGTAGTTGCACTCTTTTTCCCTAAGTGATGGTTTTACCCCATGAGGTTTTCCACACTTAGGTTTTTAATGAGGCAAGTACTCTCAGTTCCAAGCTTGAACAAGGATCTCCTATGGTCAAGCTTGAGGGGGAGTGTTGAAATGAAGAAGATAATAACCAGAGGAAAGGAGTTATTTCATGATCAAAGGAGAGTTCATCTAGAGAAGCCAATTTGGTTCTGTCCGTACAGACTTGCTTCACAAGCTACCATCTTGACCTAACTTACCTTGCAAGGCAAGGAAGGAGTTTGGGAGACTGAATATGGACGTTGGGAACCTCTGATAAGTCAAGGAACCTGTTTGAATTTGAATAAGAGAGGCTGGTTTGAATTAGACAAGAAGAAGTCACATGGGTTGCTTTGGAGAAGCAACTGAACCTATCACTTTCACTCAAGCAGGCTGTGTCAACCTCTCTCTTGTCCCTTTCTCCTCATCTGGTCGTGCCTCCCCTTGTACATATCCTCCTGGCCTCTTCCATTTCTCCATTATATTATTTGTTTAGTCTTTTCTAATTTAGTAAATTTTTATTGTAAGTGATTATCTATTTAAAGACCTTCACCCTCTCTTGTAACACTTACCAGTATCAATAGACAAGTATCTCTCTCTAATTTCGTGTGCTCTCTCTCCCTTGCTTGTGTCTAAACAATATTCACAATGTAAGGAGTTAAGTATTATGGTTTAGAGGCTGCCTTAGCTCTTTCTCTCTTAAGGCAGCCTAATACATGTCAAACTCACTTTAAACTCTTCTTTATCTACTTCTTAAACTCTAGATTACTGATTCTAAATTCTCTTCATCTTAAGGTACACAAACTCAAAGTGTTGTGTTACATCAGAAGGATAGATTCATACTAGAGATTCTTTGCCACACATAACCAGTTTGCTGTCTTGGATCTTGGTTATAGTGTACGCTGTTTAAGAGGATTCACCCACCAGTTGGTTGTCTCTTCCTTTGAATGGTGAGTTCCTGATGTACGGTTGAATGGGATTCAGTTACAAGTTAGCTGAATACTCTCTTGACAAGAGACAAACACTCATGAATTCCAACATGGTATCAGAGCCTAGTTTCTATTCTTTGGGATCAAACTCACCTCTTTTCTCTCTGTTTTTGAAGAAATCATTTCTCTCCCACTCTGATATAGGGTTAGCTTGGTCAGTACTTGTTAGTATCTTAAATCAAGCTTGAGGGAGAGAGAGATTTCAAAAAATCTTCACCATTATGCTTTATCCATTGGGTAATAGCTTTCTTTTAATGGAGCATCTCTTTGACCAGTTGGCTAACTGTTTTGATCCATTGGATTCATTGTTGTCTAAGCCAAAAAAAAACACTTGTTCATGTGTTATTCTGTTGGTTCTTTGTTGCAAACCCTGGAAAACATCAGTTCATGAGTTATCCCAGGGGTACATGTCTAAGATTAGTGAGTAAATTAATTGTTCAAAGGTCCATTGTGTTTCAGCTAATAAAGCACTAAACTCTTGATGAGTATTGGATGCTCATGGCTGTTTATGCTTCCGCAAAACTCAAGAAAACAGAGCAAAACTCTATCCATTAGAACTCTTGAGCAATTCTCTATTCTATATTCTCCATTCTCTTTTCTCTGATTCCCAGGTTACTTATTCTTCATAATTTTCCAATTCTCTGGCTACTAATACTCTGGTTACATCATTCTCTATTTTTTACTTATTCTCTGGTTAATTTTACCCTGGTTACTTAATTCTCTATTCTCACAATCTCTTGTTTCGAATCTGCCTAAGGTGGTTAAACTGTCTTGAAATAATTGTTTTTCTTTTCCCCTTAGGAAAATTGATGGTGTTATTGCCTGAATCCTTAGTCTTGTTAATTAGGATTCATATAGTGTATCTACGATAGAATCTAAAAGATATCTGTCCATTGCTTCCTGTACTTGTTCTAAATCTGTTTTAAAGATAAGACTTGGTGAAAGCCCACGTTCTGGTATCTTTTTTTGTCTACTGATGCATGTCCTAGTGTTTGTTGACATGCTGCCCATGTTGATCAGAGCCTACACATGATGTATATTCCTGACCATGGAGATTGCCCACTGCCCATTAACAATTTGGACACTGATTGTGTCCAATAACTCCCAACATGGTTGAGAGGATGAATGGAGAAGTGGAGAGATTGCTCATAAGTGACTTACCTGATACCAAGAGGGTGTACAGGAATTACACTCAAGAGAAAAGGCCACAATTCAAACCAAGAGGGCTGTGGTCTCAAGGCACTGGTGATCATCATTGGCTCCCATTTTCCAAGCTTGACCACATACTCTCATTATTAGGTCAAGCTTGAGGAGGGGTGTTAATATGAGAAGCCAATGTCCATCTTCTTATGCAAGGGAAGTACCTAAAACTATACTTATTCTTGTTTGAATAGGTTTGCCCCTTTAGAATTGATGCAAATGTGTGTGTGTGCATTGTTTGAATCAGGTACTTGGAGCTCATGAGAAGTGTCTGGTCTGGATCAAACACTTTGAATATGGCAGGATGTTAGAAGAAAGGAGGAGACAAAGAACCAGCTACATGGAGAGTTCCAAGCAATTTTGATTGTGAAGCAAGGAAGGCATTGGTGCATGCTTGCCGTTGAAGTAAGGCCATGATCCAGGGTTTATGAGCCCTAAACTTGATCATAAGACTCATAAACCCACTGGCCAATCCCTAGGCTGAGAGTAGTTGCACTCTTTTTCCCTAAGTGATGGTTTTACCCCATGAGGTTTTCCACACTTAGGTTTTTAATGAGGCAAATACTCTCAGTTCCTAGCTTGACCAAGGATCTCCTATGGTCAAGCTTGAGGGGGAGTGTTGAAATGAAGAAGATAATAACCAGAGGAAAGGAGTTAGTTCATCATCAAAGGAGAGTTCATCTAGAGAAGCCAATTTGGTTCTGTCCGTACAGACTTGCTTCACAAGCTACCATCTTGACCTAACTTACCTTGCAAGGCAAGGAAGGAGTTTGGGAGACTGAATATGGACGTTGGGAACCTCTGATAAGTCAAGGAACATGTTTGAATTTGAATAAGCGAGGCTGGTTTGAATTAGACAAGAAGAAGTCACATGGGTTGCTTTGGAGAAGCAACTGAACATATCACTTTCACTCAAGCAGGCTGTGTCAACCTCTCTCTTGTCCCTTTCTCCTCATCTGGTCGTGCCTCCCCTTGTCCATATCCTCCTGGCCTCTTCCATTTCTCCATTATATTATTTGTTTAGTCTTTTCTGATTTAGTAACTTTTTATTGTAAGTGATTATCTATATAAAGACCTTCACCCTCTCTTGTAACACTTACCAGTATCAATAGACAAGTATCTCTCTCTAATTTCGTTCGCTCTCTCTCCCTTGCTTGTGTCTAAACAATATTCACAATGTAAGGAGTTAAGTATTATAGTTTAGAGGCTGCCTTAGCTCTTTCTCTCTTAAGGCAGCCTAATACATGTCAAACTCACTTTAAACTCTTCTTTATCTACTTCTTAAACTCTAGATTACTAATTCTAAATTCTCTTCATCTTAGGTACACAAACTCAAAGTGTTGTGTTACATCAGAAGGATAGATTCATACTAGAGATTCTTTGCCACACATAACCAGTTTGCTGTCTTGGATCTTGGTTATAGTGTAGGCTGTTTAAGAGGATTCACCCACCAGTTGGTTGTCTCTTCCTTTGAATGGTGAGTTCCTGATGTACGGTTGAATGGGATTCAGTTACAAGTTAGCTGAATACTCTCTTGACATGACACAAACACTCATGAATTCCAACATGGTATCAGAGCCTAGTTGTTATTTTTGGGAACAAACTCACCTCTTTTCTCTCTGTTTTTGAAGAAATCATTTCTCTCCCACTCTGATATAGGGTTAGCTTGGTCAGTACTTGTTAGTATCTTAAATCAAGCTTGAGGGAGAGAGAGATTTCAAAAAATCTTCACCATTATGCTTTATCCATTGGGTAATAGCTTTCTTTTAATGGAGCACATGTCTAAGACTAGTTACTAAATTAATTGTTCAAAGGTCCATTGTGTTTCAGCTAATAAAGCACCAAACTCTTGATGAGTATTGGATGCTCCTGGCTGTTTATGCTTCCGCAAAACCCAAGAACACAGAGGAAAACTCTGTCATTAGAACTCTTGAGCAATTCTCTATTCTATATTCTCCATTCTCTTTTCTCTGATTCCCAGGTTACTTATTCTTCATAATTCTCCGATTCTCTGATTAATAATACTCTGGTTACATCATTCTCTGGTTACTTTTACCCTGGTTACTTAATTCTCTATTCTCACAATCTCTAGTTTCGAATCTGCCTAAGGTTGTTAAACTGTCTTGAAAAAATTGTTTTTCTTTTGCCCTTAGGAAAATTGATCGTGTTATTGCCTGAATCCTTAGTCTTGTTGATTAGGATTCAGAGAGTGTATCTAGGATAGAATCTAAAAGATATCTGTCCATTGCTTCCTGTACTTGTTCTAAATGTGTTTTAAAGATCAGACTTGGTGAAAGCCCATGTTCTGGTCTCTTTTTTTTTTGTCTACTGATGCATATCCTAGTGTTTGTTGACAGGGTTCCCATGTTTATCAGAGCCTACACATGATGTATATTCCTGACCATGGAGATTGCCCACTGCCCATCAACAATTTGGACACTGATTGTGTCCAATAACTCCCAAGATGGTTGAGAGGATGAATGGAGAAGTGGAGAGATTGCTCATAAGTGACTTACCTGATACCAAGAGGGTGTACACGAAGTACACTCAAGAGAAAAGACAGAATTCAAACCAAGAAGGCTGTGGTCTCAAGGCATAGGTGATCATCACTGGCTCTCATCTTCCAAGCTTGACCACATACTATCATTATTAGGTCCAGCTTGAGGAGGGGAGTTAATATGAGAAGCCAATGTCCATCTTCTTATGCAAGGGAAGTACCTGAAACTATACTCATTCTTGTTTGAATAGGTTTGCCCCTTTAGAGTTGATGCAAATGTGTGTGTGTGCATTGTTTGAATCAGGTACTTGGAGCTCATGAGAAGTGTCTGGTCTGGATCAAACCCTTTGAATATGGCAGGATGTCAGAAGAAAGGGGGAGACAAAGAACCAGCTACATGGAGAGTTCCAAGCAGTTTTGAGTGTGAAGCAAGGAAGGCATTGGTGCATGCTTTCTGCTTTTAAATACTCACCATTTGAAAATGTTTATTGGTTCAATCCCACTTCTCCTTTGGATCTAATGCCTTTACCTGAATGTGAAAGATTTAGTATGGATGGCAAGAACAAGGCTGAGATGGTACAACAGATTCATGAGCAAGCTAGACGCAACATTGAGGATAAAACAAAGCAGTATGTCAAACATGCCAACAAAAGAAAACGTGAGAAGGTTTTTGAAGTTGGTGACCAAGTGTGGGTGCATCTAAGGAAAGAAAGATTTCCAAATGAAAGGAAATCTAAACTGATGCCGCGGGTCGATGGACCTTTTGAGGTCATATAGAAGATCAGCAACAATGCTTACAAGCTGGACCTCCAAGGTAAGTATGATGTGCGTAATAGCTTCAACGTTACTGACTTGATCCGTTTTATTGCAGATGAGCCAGATTTAGGACAAATCCTTTTCAAGAGGGAGGGCATGATGTGATCATGGACCAGCCAACTAATGGAGATGATGAGCTGATGGACAAACCAATTGATGAAGATGCATAGTCCATTCCGAAATGGCCTATGGCTCGTTCCAGATCAAAGAAGCACAAGGAAGCTATTGGAGGATTACTTAAGATGTCATTCACACAAGAAGATTGTCTTGGACGAAGCTTGATCAACCAAGACACCCTCACCACCATTCAAGCTACTCTTTTATCAAGCTGATCATCAACTAGGAAAGCAACCTAAGTGTGCTCTTTTTCCCTACCTTTGGTTTTGTCCCAATGGGTTTTCTAAAGTTAGGTTTTTAACGAGGCCTTAGTTTGCTTCACAAATCACCTAGTTGATGTATCTTAGTATATGCATGATATGTATGCATATTAGGACCAACCAAATTTCTATCTTAGGATAAGTTTTAGACTATGGTTTTTATTTCATTAATTTCTGGAAACCTATAGGAGCATGTTCCTCGGTTTCTATTTAAACTCTTGCAAACCTCATTCTAAGGTACACAGTCTTTTATTCTAAACCTTTTGTCTTCTCTCTTCTCTCTGATCTTTGTCGAGTGTAAGAGCTTGCTGGTGAGTCATATCTGCCGACTAAGGGTTCTAGTTTGGTGTGTCATATCTTATATAGTGCCTAGGAGTATCAAGGAGATCATCCACACCTCTTTGTGTCACCAATCGATCCACAAACCTTGGTAAACTTGAGTGTTTTGATTCGTTTACGCAAGGATCTATCCCAAACAATCCAGAGAAGCATCCTAGGAACGTGTTATGTTACCTCCCAACTCTCCTATCTTGCCACTGCAGCTGATTTGGATCATTCCATTTTCTCTCACTTCAAAGGGATTTGACCACGAATCTTGTTTTCCAAGAGTGAATGAACTCTGCAAATCAAGCTTGAATGCAGCTGCTTTCTGGACCAGAATGTTATTACTTCTATCAAACACAAACAAACTTCCTCCTGGTTCAAAAACAACTTGTTGCAGACCCTTGACAAACCTTAGATGATCCACGAGATGTCTCTGAACCCACACAAGAGGTTTGGCTAGTTGATCAGAAGAGACAGTTTCAGCATAACCTTGATCAACCAAATCTGCAAGCACTAAATCAGTAGCTCTAGATGATCCACCAACTACTCCTACATCAGCATGGTTTTGACCAGGCACATGAACAAACATAACTGTTGATCTCTCCTCTTGTTTCAGTTGATCATCCAAGTGTTGTTCCTGAAAAGAAATTGCCGCTTTTGACTCAATGTGCTCTTCCTCCTCAGCCTGTTTTAAGGGTAGCTTAGACCACGACCCAAACTGATCCAAAACAACTTTCTTTGCTTCTCCAGATCGTGCTTCCTCAGGTGGATTTAGATCACTAGGTTCCAGTGGCTCACGATCTGGCTTTGTTGGTACAATAACTATCAAACCCTCGAAAGCTTGAAGAAAATTTCTTCTCAAGTAATCTTGGAATTGTTGGCCATGCAAATAAGCATGTTTTGTCTTCCTGCTTGCCTCCTGTACATGCTCATAATCACTGCTAAGCTCAGCTTTCTTATCAGATCCTTTCACTTCCTGCAACAACTCCCTTGTCGCTTTTCTCGCAACCTTCTGCTCACGCTTTCTCTTGATTCCATAAGAATACATGGAATATATGCTTGGTAACTGATAGATGACATGATTTCAGTAAGAACACAGACCCTAACCTTCAAGCCTCTCTGATACCACTTGGTACGGCCCTGGAATGGCTGTCTCTCTTTGGATAACTGATATGGCTGCTTTGCTACTCATGAGACACAGGGGCGTCATGCTTGATGTCTAGTATGATTCCCACGGAAGATCAACCTCCTTAACAACGGAAAGTGTTCATTATAAACAAAGTAACCAGATCTCCTCAGAGAAGAAACGACAGAAAAAGTTTATTGCTTGATTAAATGCCAAAAACGTGGCTACAAGTTCTTAAAGCAGAAAATAGAAAACCTAATCCTAAACCAAATTGGTTTAGTCTAATCCTAATCCTAATTTAAATTGGTTTACTAAATTTTAATTCTAATCCAATTCGAAATTGGTTTATTACTCCTAATCCTATTAGAACTTGGTTTACAAAAACTGAAATTACAAATAAAGGAAATAAACCAACAAGCTGGTTCTTCTTGGCCTTCCCCTCCTTCTTCATGATGACCCACGACCTTAACTGAGTATTGGAGTGTCTCCTGATGAGATTTGGATCCTCCATGTGCTTTTGTAGCAAGATATCTTCTGTTCTCTCTATCTAGAACCTCATAGATCATTCCAATGAGACCTTGAAACTGTCCATTAAGCTGCACCATGATCACTGGTATAGCTGACCCATACATTGTTTTCAATCCATTGAGTTTATGCCTGAACGGGATCGCATCACCTACTCATACTGTGAAACCGCAAAGGAGTTGTGGGATACCCTTCAGAAGGTATATGGAAACATATCCAACCTCAGTAGGGTCTTTGAAGTAAATAAGGCTATCAACTGCTTGAACCAGGAATAAAATCTTTAGAGAATAAGAGATTAAAGAGATTAGTTTAGACAGAAATGAAGAGAATCAAACAGAATAGAGAGGTTAAGGAGAGATTAGAGTGACGAGAATCATTTCGGCTAAGAGAGAAAAGAGACTGCAAATTGTATGCTTTATTCAGAGAGAGAGTTTACAATATATAGAAGGGATTACAAGGGTTTTCGAGAAGAGAAGAGAGACCAAGTATGTGGACAGAAAGAGAGGCGCGTTCCTTGGTTCAAACGAGTGGCTCTGGTGGCTAGATGCCAATGGCATCTTGATTTGGAGTTGACTTGGTCGAGTGGTCCGTACGGTTGGCCGTACAGTCCGTACGGTCCGTACCATTTTCCCAAATCTAAGCTAACTCTTCTTCTCTTCATAATGGACCCTCTAAGCAACCTTCTCCTATACATTCAACTCCACATCACAACACTCCCCCTCAATCTTGACCATAGGGACTGGTCAAGCTTGGAATGGCCATGAGTTCTCTCTTATTAAAAACCTTATCAAGGAAAACCCTCCTTAGGGATAAGACCCTGATAAGGAAAAGAGTAAAGAACCCATGACCGAGGGGATCAGTTCCTGGGAGTGAGATCACGGAGTCCAAGCCTAGTGTGAATGGACTCAATGGTTTTCTGTCTTGCGGCCTTGGTGAAAACATCCGCCAACTGATCTTCACTCCTTGTGTAGCATAGTAAGATAACTCCCTGAACTATCATCTGCCTCACCTTGTGACAATCCACTTTGATATGCTTGGTTCTTTCATGGAACACCGAGTTAGTAGCAATATGGATGGCCGCCTGGTTATCACAATGCATAGTCATTGGTGTGGTCTGCTTAATGCTCAATTGCTTCAGTATCCCTTTTATCCAGACTAGCTCATTGGTTAGCTTCAGCATTGCCATATACTCAGCCTCAGCACTGGAACAAGACACCACCTTCTGCTTCTTGCTCTTCCAAGTAACCAGGTTCCACCTAATGAAGGTGCAGTAGCCGGTTGTGGACTTCCTATATGCTCCATCTCCAGCCCAGTCTGCATCACAGTATCCAACTACCTCAGTGCTTCCATTTCATCCCATCCACACTCCTTGGCCAGGTGATCCATTGAGGTAGCTTAAGATCCGGTCCACCATTCCCCAATGGTGTTGCTTTGGAGCTTGCATGTATTGGCTCACCTGGTTCACAGCAAAACAAATATCAGGACGTGTGATAGTTAAATAGATTAGCTTACCAACCATCCTCCTATAGAGTTTGGGATCCTTGTATGGTTGGCTATCCTCTATATCCCCCTCTCGTGGGACTTTATGCCCATCCTCCATGGGCATCTTGGCTATCTTCCCTCCAAGCTTACCTGCATCTTTCAAAAGATCTAGTGTATATTTCCTTTGTGCCATGAACAATTCTTCCTTGGACCTACCAATCTCAATCGCAAGGACGTATTTCATTTCTCCCAAGTCTTTAATTTCAAATACAGATTTGAGATAATCTTTAGTAGCTTTAATACCTTCCTTGTCATTCCAAGTTATGATGATATCATCAACATAGACTAGGAGAACAATGATACCTGATGTGGAGATCAGAGTAAATAGGGTGTGATCAAGCTCGAATTTGATGAAGCCTCGTCCATTCAAGGTAGTGCTCAGCTTTTGATACCAGGCTCTTGGAGACTGCTTCAACCCATAGATGGCTTTCCTTAACCTCAGAACATTACCTGGTTTCACTAGGATTTCAAGACCAGGAGGAGGTTACATATATACCTCTTCTTCCAGATCTCCTTGCAAGAAGGCATTCTTCACATCCATTTGCCATAAGCTCCATCCCAAGTTGATTGCAATTGAGAGGACAATCCGGATAGTATGAAGCTTTGCCACAGGAGCAAAGGTATCAATATATTCCTCTCCATAGGTTTGGGTGAATCCTCTCGCAACAAGTCTGGTCTTCCTCCTTTCTATCTTCCCATTTGGTAGGTACTTGATAATAAAGATCCATCTACTAGTAACAGCCTTCTTCCCTTTTGGCAGTTCACTCTCATACCAAGTCTCATTCTTGATCATTGCTCCTGCTTCATCACCCACTGATTTCCTCCACTCTTCATCCTCCATAGCTTCCTCATATGATCTTGGAACATGGCTTTCACCCAGACTGATCATGAAGGCACAGTGTTCCTAAGGAAACTCAGAAAACGAGCAGACAGCTTGGCCATTATAGTAGACCCTCGAATTCACCCAGTTAGATGGATGTCTTTTCACTCTAGTACTTCTCCTCAACGGTGCTTGAACATCAGTTTCAACTGCTTCCTCATGTTCTTCTTGGCCTTCTGGTGCAGGAACATCATTTGCTTCCTCATGTTCCATCACCCCTTGATCTTGACTTCCAGAGTTCTCGTCCTCTACATCTCCTGGTTCATTTCCCCCTCATGATCAAGGTGGGATGGTTCTTCAGCTTCATGTGGTTCAGGTACACTTTGCTGATACTAGGTCAAGTTGATCCCAAGACCTTCCATAATCATCCTAAGGCTCGCAGCCTTATCCGATGGTTAAGCTAGATCCTTAAGATCTTCCCAGCTCTTTTCTTCATAGTATCCTCTTGACTCCAAAAACTTGTCATCCCGAGATACTAGTAGCTTCCTTGTTGAGGGATCAAAGCATTTGTATCCCTTTTGAGTTGTGGAATACCCGATGAACATAGCTTTAGTACTCTTGGGCTCCAACTTGTTCCTCATTTCTCCTGGCACCAGCACATAGCACAGACACCCAAATAACCCATAGGTGATCCAAAGAGGGCTTAACCTTTTTTAGGACTTGAAAAGGAGACCGATCCTCTGACACTCTGGTTGGTATCCGATTGATAAGATAGCAAGTAGACATTACAGCATCACTCCAGAACCTCTTTGGGACATTGGTTTGAAACATCATCGACCTAGCCACTTCCATTAGGTGCCTGTTCTTCCTTTCAGCAACTCCATTCTGTTGTGGAGTGTAAGGACGACTCGTTTGATGTAGGATCCCATGTTGAGCTAGATGATCTTTGAATGCATGACTCATGTATTCCCCACCATTATCTGATCTGAAAATCTTAATCTTGACATTATAATGGTTAGCAACATAAGTCTGAAAAATTTTAAATGCATCAAGCACCCTATCCTTAGTGTTAATTGTTAGAATTATGAAAGTATGATGATAATAGAAGAGAATGGTTGAGCTTGGTTGAGTTTGAGTGAAGAACAAGAGAGATGAACTCAAGAACAAATTTGTGGACAGAATAGAGAGAGATAGAGAGAGAGTGAGAGAGAGAGAAAAAGGAGGATTCGAAATCCTTACTTTATTTCATGCTTGTTTACATATTAATAAAGAGACAAGAGAGAGACATTCAGAAGAAAACAAAGAGGAAACATTAAAATAAGTTGCTTCTGGTCTGTGAAAGTGACAGCACCTCCAACAGCTCTATTCCTTAGCAAGACATGTGACTCTTTCAAATTCAACTTGTCACAGATATATCTTGCTCCCCAACGGGCGTCTAAGTCTCCAGAAGTGTAGCTTGGTCGACAATGCTTCCTTGACTTGCCTTCCAAGTCATTATGTCAGACTAGAAACTTTGTGATCCAAGTATGTATGGAATTACTTGTAGAGCAAGTTAATGAGTTCTCTTCTTTTCCATTTGTCCTCTTACTCTCTCTTTTGGTTCATCATCTTAATACTCCCCTTCAAGCTTGACCATAGGGACTGGTAAAGATTGGAAACATGAAGAACTTCCCTCATTAAACCTTAGTGTGCAAAACCTAGTGGGATAAAAACACACTAAGGAAAAAGAGTATAAGCCTCCATGTTAGGAGAGCTAGTGAGATGTGAGGTCTATGAGTCCCAAATTAGAGTGGATGAGCTCACAGACTTTGGTGCTTGCTGCCTTGGTGAAAATTTCAGCAAGCTGGTCGTCAGTTCTTGTGTGGCAAGGTAGAATGATTTGCTTCTCCATAGCTTGTCTAACCTTGTGGCAGTCTACTTCAATATGTTTCGTCCTTTCATGAAAAACTGAGTTGCTGGCGATATGAATGGCAGCTTGGTTGTAACAATGCATTGTGATGGGTGATGTTGTCTCGATTCCCAAGTCCCCAAGCAACCCCCTGATTCATATCAACTCATTGGTGAGTTTTCTCATAGCTCTATACTCTGCCTCAGCGCTTGAACATGATACAACTTTCTGCTTCTTGCTTTTCCAAGTCACCAAATTCCCTCCAATGAATGTACAATACCCAGTAGTTGATTTCCTATCAACCCTATCTCCTGCCCAATCAGCATCACAATATTCATTGATCTCAGTGCTTCCATTGCATCCCATCCAAACACCTTGACAAGGAGCTTCTCTCAAGTATCTCAAGATTATCTCCACCATGTTCTAGTGATGAAACTTGGGAGCTTGCATGTGCTGACTGACTTGGTTCACAGCAAAACAAATGTCTGGCCTTGTGATAGTTAAGTAGATAAGTTTCCCAACCATCCTCCTATACTTCTTGACATCTCCTAATGGCTTATCTTCAAACTCCCCCTCTCGTAGAACCTTGTAGCCATCTTCAAGTGGAGTCTTTGCTGTCCTTCCTCGAAGATCACCTGCCTCACTCAATAGATCAAGGACGTAGTTTCTTTGAGATAAGAACAGCCCCTCTTTAGATCGGCATATCTCAATCCCTAGAAAGTACTTTAGTTCACCCAAATCTTTAATATCAAAAGAAGATTTGAGAAAGGATTTGGTTAAGGAGATACCTTCCTTATAACTTCCTGTTATGATAATGCCGTCCACATAGATTAGAATAACCACAATGCCTTGTTGACTGGTGAGGGTAAAGAGAGTGTGATCAGCTTCAGACTTGATGAACCATTTTCCATTGAGTGTTGTACTTAGCTTATGGTACCAGGCTCTTGGTGATTGCTTTTACCCATAGATTGCTTTCTTCAATCACAAGACATTCCCTGGTTTGAAAAGGTGTTATAGGCCAGGAGGTGGTCTCATGTAAAGCTCATCTTCCAATTCATCTTAAGCATTCTTGACATCCATTTGCCATAGATCCCATTCCAAGTTGACTGCCAATGAGAGAACAATCCTTATGGTGTGGAGCTTGGCCACTGGAGCAAATGTATCAAGGTAATCCTCCCCATAGACCTGAGTAAAACCCCTTGCAACCAGTCTTGTTTTTTTTTCTTTCTGGTTTTCCATTGGCTAAGTACTTGATGGTGAAGAGCAAGCGGCTTGACACATCTTTCTTACCTTTGGGAAGCTCAGCTTCATACCATGTATCATTCTTGATCATAGCATTGGTCTCATCTCCAACTAAGTATTTCCACTCTTCATCCTCCATTGCTTCTTCATATGATCTTGGAATATATTCCTGGCCCAACTACATGATGAAAGCTTGATGTTCTTCTGGATACTGAGCAAGAGAGCACACTGCACTTATTGGATGAGCCACTTCTTCAACATTGAAGTACACTCTTGTGTTAATCCAGTCTGATGCAGGTTTCTTGATCCTAGCACTCCTTCTTGAAAGTTTTAAGAAATGAACAAGATATAGAGGGATTGAAGAGATTCAAGAGAGATTAGAGAGATTAATGCTTTAGGAACCAAGAATCGAAAATGATAAAGGAGAGAATAAACTCCATAAGTTTATTGCTTTCTGAGGGTTTACAAATATATAGGGAAGGAGATACAAGGGTTTAACGGATAGAAAAGGTAAAGCATGTGAGGTCAGCTTGACCGGAGGAGGGCCAAGTTCAAACTTGTGGACAAGGTGGCTCGCACGTTTGATACCAAGAGCATCTTGACTAGATGTTCTTGCTCCTTTCCAGCTAGCACCAGCTCTCCAAAGACGCGCCAACCTTATCCTCTTGGTTCGAACCAAGTAAAGACCAAACCTTCTCCCTTATCCAGAAGCTTTCCTTCTTCCTTCACTTGTCAATTTACCTTTCACCACACGGTATCTCCAAGTGTACGGACCAGGCATGTCCGTACACTTTCGCCCTATTTTTGCACATCCTAAATAAGTGAAGTTAGGGTGATCTGAAATGGTTTTGGTCAGGTGGACCGTACACCGGCCGTACAGTCCGTACACCGGCCGTACCGTCCGTACCATTGCCCTATTTTTGCACCATCTCCTTTTCTCTCCAAATCTTCACACAAGCATCCTCTAATCCTCCTTAACCTTATTCCACATTTCAACACTCCCCCTCAAGATTGACCAAGGGGAACCGGTCAAGCTTGGAATACCATGAAATCTTCCTCAATAAAAACCTTACCAAGCAAAACCCTTTTGGGATAAAAACTTGATAAGGGAAAAAGAGTGAAGATCTCATGGTGAGGGGATTAGCTGATGGGAGTGAGGTCAATGAGTCCTAACCAGTTGTGGATGGACTCAAGTATCTCCTGCCTAGCTGCTTTGGTAAAGACATCAGCTAGTTGATCCTCACTTCGGGTATAACAAGGTAGGATCACTCCTTGTACCATCATCTGCCTCACCTTGTGGTAGTCCACTTCAATATGCTTGGTTCTCTCGTGAAAGACTGAGTTGGAGGTTATATGGATGGCAGCCTGGTTGTCACAGTGCATGGTCATTGGAGATGATACTTCTATATCCAAATGCTTCAGTATGCCTTTGATCCACACCAGTTCATTGGTCAGCTTCAACATGGCCCTATACTAAGCTTCAGCGCTTGAACATGACACCACCTTCTGCTTCTTGCTCTTCCAAGTAACCAGGTTGCCTCCTATGAACGTGCAATAGCCAGTGGTAGACTTCCTGTCCACTCTATCTACTGCCCAATCTGCATCACAGTAGTCCACCACTTATGTGCTCCCATTACACCCCATCCATACTCCTTGACCGGGTGAGCCATTCAGGTACCGAAGTATCCTATCCACCATAATCCAGTGATATTCCTTTGGAGCTTGCATGTGTTGACTCACCTGGTTCACAGCAAAACATATATCAGGGCGTGTAATAGTTAAGTATATGAGCTTACCAACAATCCTCCTATAGAGTTTGGCATCTTCAAACGGTTGGTTGTTTTCCATCTCCCGCTCAAGTAGAACTTTGTATCCATCTTGAAGAGGGGTCTTGGCAACTGATCCTCCAAGCTTACCTGCATATTTCAAGAGATCAAGTGTATATTTCCTTTGAGACATGAACAAACCTTCCTTGGATCTACAAATCTCAATCCCAAGGAGGTATTTCATCTCTCCTAGATCCTTAATCTCAAAAACAGTTTTTAGAAAGTCTTTTGTGGCCTTAATGCCCACCTTGTCACTTTCTGTGATGATGATATCATCAACATACACAAGAAGAACAATAATACCTGACTGGGTGATGAGGGTGAAGAGAGTGTGGTTGAGTTCTGACTTCTTGAACCCTCGTCCATTTAGAGTAGTACTTAGCTTGTTGTACCATGCTGTAGGAGACTGCTTCAACCCATTGATGGCCTTCTTCAATCTTAGAACGTTACCTGGCTTTACAAGACCTTCAAGACTTGGTGGAGGATGCATGTAGACTTCATCCTCTAACTCCCCTTGCAAGAATGCATTCTTTACATCCATTTGCCATAAGTCCCACTCCTGGTTTGTTGCAATAGATAACACAATTCGGCTTATGTGGAGTTTGGCAACTGGGGAAAACGTGTCTATGTAATCCTCTCCATATGTTTGAGTATAGCCTCTTGCAACCAACCAGGTATTCTTCCTTTCGATCTTCCCATTTGGTAAGTACTTGATTGTGAAGATCCACCTGCTGGAAATAGCCTTCTTCCATCTTGGCAACTCACTTTCATACCATGTCATGTTTTTAATCATGGCATTAGCCTCATCTGCCACTGAGCTTCTCCATTCTTCATCCTCCATGGCTTCCTCATAAGATCTTGGAATTTGATTCTCATCAAGGCTAGTCATGAATGAACAATGGTCGGCAGGAAACTTGGCAAATGAGCAGACTGCTTGGGATGGATGAGCTACTGCCTGAGCATTGTAGTAGACCCTGGTGTTGATCCAGATTGATGGAGAATGCCTTACTCTTGTACTCCTAAGTTCTGGTTGCACCACATGTTCCTCTTGTGTGTCTACCGGTTCTTGATCTATATGTCCTTCCTGATCAGTTTCCTTATTCACCACAACTTCATAATAACTCGCTGGAGTTCCTTCTTCATTAAGATCTTCTTCAGGGTAGTTCCCCCCCTCATGATCAAGATGGGGTGTGTCAACATCTTCTTCTGGTTCGGGAGTTGTTTCCCTGCCAGTGTTTTGATCCTCTGTTAGCGTAATCCCAAGTCCCTCAAGTATGATCTGGAGGTTAGTGTCTTTATCAGATGAAGTCTTTGATAGGTCTTCCAAGTCTTCCCACTTCCCTTCTTCATAGTAGCCTTTGGTTTCAATGAACTTCACCCCTCTGGAAACATTGAATTTCCTTGCTATAGGGTCATAGCATTTGTATCCCTTTTGGGTTGGAGAGTACCCAATGAACATTGACCTTGTGCTCTTAGCCTCAAGTTTATTCCTCAACTCCCCGGGTACCAAAACAAAGCAAAGACATCCGAACACCTTCAGATGATCCAGTGACGGTCTAGTCTGGTTGAGAACTTCAAATGGTGAGACATCTTGAAGAATCCTTGTTGGGGTCTGGTTGATTAGATAATAGGAAGAAACCACAACATCTCCCCAAAACCTCTTTGGAACCTTTGTATGGAACATCATGGACCTAGCAACCTCCATCAAGTGACGATTCTTCCTCTCAGCTACCCCATTCTGTTGTGGGGTGTAAGGACAACTTGTTTGATGAATGATCTCTTGTTTGGCTAGATTGTCTTTGAAAGCATTGCTTGTATACTCCCCTCCATTATCTGATCTAAAATTTTTAATCTTGGCATTGTATTGGTTTGCAATATAAGTTTCAAAATTCTTAAATGCTTCAAGAACCCTATCTTTAGATCTAAGCAAAGTGACCCATGTGTATTTAGACTTTTCATCAATGAAAGTGACATAGTACTTATGATTTTCTCTAGACACAAAAGGGGCAGCCCAAACATCCGAATGAACTAGATCAAAGCAATGCTTATAGATAGAATCAGATTTTGCAAAGACAGTTTTACAATGTTTACCCAAGATACAAGCTTCACAACCATTATTTTTAAAAGAAACATCTGGGAAAATCAGATTCAATGCTCTACTATGAGGATGTCCTAGTCTAGCATGCCACAAAGCTTCATCATTTTTAACAGGAATAGAACTAAAAGAACAATAAGCATCAGAAAGAGGCTTGATCTCTTCAAGCATATATAAGTATCCTTTGGTAATCCCCTTTCCGATCACTCTACTTCTTTCAATATCCTGAAACTTCACATCATTAGGGCTAAAAGTAACATTGCAATGAAGATCAGTTGTTACTCTCTTAACAAATAAAAGATTTGAAGTGAAATCAGGCATATAGAAAGCTTTAGATACTTTTTCAAACAAGTTCAAGTTTCCTATTCCTTTAATTGGTGTCTTGTCCCCATTAGCAATTAAAACATGACCTGAAGTAAGTTTAATATCCTTGATCATCCTAGAATCACTAATCATATGATGGGAAGCTCCCGAGTGTATGATCAAAGGTTTAGGCTTACTACTATCAGGCTCAATTATGTTTAATGCAGTGAGAGTAATACCACTATCATGAACCTTAGATGCAGCTAGAGAGTAACCAATGGTCATACCAGAGTGCTCCTTTAGAGCTTTAAAGATGAGGTCAAGATCAGACTTGCGGAGAACCTCATCTTCAACCAGTTTCTTCACACTGCTGGTCATGGCTTTGACTCCATCTGGATGAGTCCCCGAGGTGCCTCCTTGCTCAGATGAACCCATGGTGTAGTGTGCTATGGCTGCATCTCTATCTCGCATGAACTTGTGCTTGAGGTGGGGATGGAGAATCCAACATTGACTACTCTTGTGACCTTGCTTCTTGCAGTGTCCACACACATCATTAGACTGATTCCTCTTGCCATTATTCCTGTAAGAAGCATTGTTTACTTGGGGTGCCTCGGCTTTGTTTGCAAGGGATAGGTCACCCTTTCCTCCGAATAAACCAAGTGATCCTTGCTCCTTCTGGATCTGTGCGCACACCTCCTCAAGGGTTGGAAGCTTCTCAGATCTCAAGATGTGTTTGATCAGATCATTGTAGGTCGGGTTAAGCGTGAGAAGAAGCCCAAAGACCTTTTTGCTCACGTCTTTCATTCAAGACATCTTGATCAGCTGTAGCCGGTCTTAACATCTCAACTACAGATCATAAAGATCTAAACGTTCCCAAGTGAGCTGTGAACTCCATGTCTTCTTGACTCATGTTGTTGATGGACCTCTTAATCTCAAACACACAGCTGAGATTTCAGATGTTTCCATAGACCTTCTTGAGAGTATCCCATAGATCTTTTACCTTCTCACAGTAGGAGTAGGCTTCAAGGATAGGAGCATCTAGAGAGGCTTGGATGATAGTCATCACCATCATGTCCTCCTGATCCCATTTCCCTTCATCGACAAGAGCTACCTCCTTGTCCCCTTCGGTTGGATTGCTTGGTTTTGGAGCCCTAGAGAGGCTTGGACCACTTCCTCCAAGTGCTGTCTTTACTAGGCGAGCCCACAACAAGTAGTTTGGTCCCTTCAAGACCACGGGAATGACCAAAAATTTGATGTTGTTCTCCATCTTGATCAAACTGAAATGAAAAGAGTCTCAAACTATGTTCTTGAGAGTTTCTGGGTTGCGGAAAGAAGAAAGCTTCAAGTTTGGATCTTGAGCTTTCAAAAAGAGAGATTTCGCGAAGAAACAAGCACATGTTATGAGCAACCTGACTCTGATACCATGAAAGTTTTAAGAAATGAACAAGATATAGAGAGATTGAAGAGATTCGAGAGAGATTAGAGAGATTAATGC